>CM072516.1:2566126-2776126 GCA_036898135.1 Oncomelania hupensis
TCATTTCAAGGTCAAGATCATAGAAAGATGAAAGTCGGTATTTTGCATTTTAATGCCACAGTTTCTTCTTTATTTTTTCTGTCCACTCATTTGTATGTTAAATATTGCAAGTTCCATAAGGAGCTTGCGAGTCATATGGGCTTTGCCCGCCTAGATTGTGTGTGTGTTGTTGTTGCGGTTGCGAGCAGTTAATTCCGAATTGTTATAGGTGTGTGTGCGCGTGTGTGTGTTTTGCAGATCATGTGTTCATCTCGACCTCAAGTTTCATGTATTCTTTGTTTAGCTGTGAGTCTGTTTGTTTGGGCGTGTTTGTGCGTATTTGTGTGTGTTTGTGCGTGTTTGTGCGTGTTTGTGTATGTGTAGGTGTGTTTGTGCGTGCGAGTGCGTGTGTATGTTGTTATTGTATATTATAAGCGACTCGTCAAGATTTCATTGTATGTTTGTGAAACAGATTTCTTGACTTAGCTTACTTGTAATTATTGACGATCAGGTAATTCTGCATGATTCCATAATCCATTATTGTTCAGTGGAGTGTGGGTGTGTGTGTGCGAGAGATAGAGAGAGAGGGGAGAGAGAGAGAGAACACATACCAACTATTTACACAGAAGGCATGTTCCTAGCGTTCGTTTTATGAAATGGTATCTTTGTGTTTGTAGCTCATGGCGAAAAATTTTCTTGCTCATTGTCACTGGGCAATCAAGTTTATTGTGACGGTGTATATTACAGTCTGAATCATTTTCTAGTTCTCCTTATTCCATTCTGAATACCTATCCCAATGCTTCTATCATTGTAGAGTTTCCAGTCATCCTTAGTCCTATAGAGAGCTTTTAGGTGGATTGTTAATCGCTGTGATTATTGTGCACAGTGCGGCTTTGGTGAACAGGTCAGTGGTCACGGGACCAGTTTTTAAAAATGTAAATGTATTGATTGTATTTAAAATGTATTGATTTTAATAATAATACATTTTTATCAATCAAGGTAAACAATATAAATGTTTATCCAAGTAAATCTGTTAAATTTCTTGGAATTGTTTTTCATTACAAACTTTTGTGGAATTGTCATATTAAACACTTAATTGACAAAGCAAGAAAGAAAATAAGTTTATTAAAAGTGCTATCTAAACAACCTTGGGCAAACACCTCTTCATGTTTGATCTACATAGCTATTGCTACTATTAGATCTATATTAAATTATGGAAAAGAAGTCTATTTTACAGCATCAAAATCAGCTTTAAATAGGTTGACTAGCATTGATTCCATGTCTTTAAAAATAGCTCTTGGCATACCTCAGTGGTCTTCAACGTCAAAAACATATAAAGAAGCAGGGGTATTACCATTTCTTGACCAAAACAGGTTACAAACTGCACAATATGTTACACGGGCAAAATCAACTGTAAATTCTACAACAATTGAGCTATGTGAAAATATTGAAATTAACAAAGGATTTAAAAATAAAAGTGTTTTTATGTCAATTAATGAATATATATTTCCTTTAACAAACTCCACATCAATTGATACAACGTCACCATATATTATTCCTTGCAGCCCATATCCGCCTTGGCTTCTTTTAGCTCCGGAGATAATTTTGGATTATGGACATATTTCAAAAAAAGAAAATCCTTTCTTATTGGCAACAATTGCACAAGAATATATTCATTTGTATTCTCAAAATTCGTTGCACATCTATACTGATGGATCAGTTTTGGACAATGGAAATACTGGAGCAGCATTTTACATTCCCGATTTTAAAATATCCCGACAATATTTTTTACCGAAAGGTAGTACGATTTTTACAGCGGAACAAATTGCAATATTAATGAGTTTATCTTTCATAACTGATTTGACTAGTATTCCTTTAAAAATAACAATCTTTTCTGATTCAAAATCAGCATTATCGGCTTTGTCTTCTTGGGTTAGTAAAGAGAGGCAGGAAGTGCTAACAGAAATAAAGATGTTATGTCATCAAATCATTACCAGGGGATCGGATATTTCATTAATTTGGATACCTAGCCATTTACATATATTAGGAAATGAAATTGTTGACCACTTAGCAAAGAGTGCTGCATCTTCAGATGAATCCATTAAATTATTTTTCAACTTGACAACAAATGAAATTAACAATCAAATAAAACGATGTGCTTGGAATCAGTGGAATGAGCAATACAAGCAAGAGGTCATTGAAAAACATTACTTGGATAATTCACCAGTATCACAAAATGTTATATCTATTTCAAAATCTTTTCATATTAACAGTTTATTTCACAGAATAAGGCTAAATGCTTGGCGTGCTCGTTTCATAAATCCTCCAGTACTTTGTAATTGTGGTAGCATATTTAATGTAAATCACTTAATATTTGAATGTCAAAAAAATTATAACCATTTTCAGCCTTTACTCATTATATTAAATAAATTAAAACTACCTATCTCAATCTCAAGTATTGTATATCCAGAAGAACATTCTGATTGGTCATTGAGCTTAATGCTCATAGATTTAATTAGAAGTCATGAATTATTCAATTTCTTCTAATGTTTTGTTTGTTTGCGCATAGATTTCTTTAAGTCATGAATTTTTCAATTTCTTCTAATGGTTTGTTTGTGTTTGTTGTTTTAATTTTTTGCAATTAGTCCAGAACCTTTTTTTTTTTTAAATTTTAAATTATTTTTTTGTACTTCTTTTATTTAATTAAGCATTATTAGTTTCAATAAATATTTATTAATTATTTATTTTGGTTTGAGAGGGGAGGGAAGGTGGGGGGGGGAATTATTTATTAATTTGTTTTAATTTTTGAGGGTTTTTTGTGTATGTTTGTGTGTGTGTATGTGTGTGTGTGTGTGTTTTTAGTTCTTTTTAATAAATAATTACTATTATTCTTATTTTATTATTTTTAATTTTATTATTATTCTTATTATAATTTTATTTTAAAATTAATAAATTTATTTATTTTTCTTTTTCTTTTATTTTTCTTTCTTTTTTTTTTTTCAAACTTCAACTTTCTGTAAGACGTAAAATGACATTTATAAATACTTCGTTCTTCACAGGTGAAGTTGAACGGTTCCACTGTTTATTTATTTATTTTAAAAAAATGTTTCTTAATGTTAACTAATTGTTATAAGGAAATGTATGTTGTTACAAATGTATGTGTATGTCAGTAGTATAATAATGTTTATGGTTTGATAATGTGGAAAATATCTATGCTGTGCGCATGGTAGATTTTGTAATTTGTTTATGTTACATCAGTACAACTTATGTTAATCTGATGAATAAAATTTGATACAACAACAACAACTACAACAGTTTTTTAAAAAAAAGAAGTAAATTTTTAGAAAGGTCACTGTATGGTCAATTGGCGATCTTTTTGGAGGTTGAGAGAGAGATTCACCTATAAAACATTTTGTTTGCTCTTGCTTTTACTTTATATGCACGCGCTTAGAGAGATGGATTATCAAAATACCCTTCCATTGTTATAGCTTATTTATGTACACTGTGTGAGAGAGCGAGAGACACAACCTGACATATACTTCCGCGCTTGCTATGAATGCGTATGCGCGCGCACGCACACACACAAACACACACCCACGCACGCACATACACACACACACACACACACACACACACAATAGAGCTTTCCACCAAAAGTGCATCAGTCGCTCTCACATATTTGATGACCGACTCATGTAAAATTAAAGCGTTAACTTTGTGAATGAAAATTGAGGGATAGGAATGAATGAGGCCCTGTGTATGTGTTCCTTCCTGAGGCTGTGATTGTTCCCACACTATTGTCATACGGGGTTTGACGTACACTGAATGCAAGATCTTTCACAGACTTACAGATTGAAAGGGTTTAGGCGTACACTGAATGCAAGATCTATCAAAGACTTACAGATTGAAAGGGTTTAGGCGTACACTGAATGCAAGATCTATCAAAGACTTACAGATTGAAAGGGTTTAGGCGTACACTGAATGCAAGATCTATCAAAGACTTACAGATTGAAAGGGTTTAGGCGTACACTGAATGCAAGTCTATCAAAGAGCTAAAGATTGAAAACGTTTAGGCGTACACCTCGGCAGCCCCTGATACTCAGAGGAAGCGCCTCTTCAGTAACTGGGTCACACTTCCACCGGAACATGAATTCGTAGTTACTGCTACCCAACAAGGTACTGATACTTTCGCTTCTCGCCTATGTCCTTATTTGCAATGAGGTCTAGAGCTAGAGGTCATTTTACCCGGAGCAACCTTGCCTTCAGTTTACGCGGGTCCTGTAGCCTTGCTTGCAATGATGTCTAGAGGTCGTTGTGGCCGAGCTACCGTTCTTTCAGTGACACCCAAATCCTCTATTTTTATGATGGATTGAAAAAAGATAAAGTTGTACATTTGTCATATTTTATAAGATATTCATAATTTGATAATACTTAGACACCATTATTTTGTTCTCTTTTAACACATTTTTGACTCGGATGCATAGCAATGTGAGTCTATGTACTCTTCCCCGAAAAACATTTTTCCAGATGTTTGCAAGTCTATGCGAGATGAGTCCTAAACAGTCCAAAAGTGATATCGGAAAAAAAATGTCCGTCCGTCCGTTCGCTGTCCGCCGTCTGTCTGTGCAAAAACTTTAGTGGCTTAGTACTCAGAACCTATTTCAACTATCACAACCAAACTTGGTAAGATGGTGTTTACCAATGAGACCTCATAAATGATCAGTGAATGAATTACTTCACTTCAAGGTCAAGGTCTAAGGGTCATCAAATATTAGTCAACAAATGACTTTTTCTCAAGGTTATTTATATTTTACTTAAGATTCTTTGATGCATGATAGATATCAACGATACACATACTATGCACATTTGGTCAACATCATTCCAAGGTCAAAGTCATTGGAACTATCCATAGTGGGTTTGTGAAGGGACCTTGACCCTAAACTATGAGAGATATAAAATCCAGACTTGTTGTATTTGGAGGAGATAGATTGATCTGTAATTTATGCTCCGTTTATGCATTGATCTTGAATGCCATTCTGTCCTTGCAAAAACATCCACAACAAATAGGTCATCGTGCAGTGGAATGGCTGTTTATTGAACCCATATTATGCAACAACATAGGGTTATTTGATCACACATTCACGAGTGATCGCGTGAGGGTCAAGGTCATCCCATGGTAAAGGTCATTGAAGGTCACCGTTTGTGTGTGTGTGTGTGTGTGCATAATACAACTTCTGCTGTATTTATTTGATAGTACATGAGTGTATTTAGAGCCGGAAGTCAATGTCATCTAAAGGTCAACAGCATAGAAATATCAAAGTCGATATTACTTTGCATTTTAATGCCACCATTTCTTTTCTTTTTTCTTTCTGGGCAGTCATTTTCATATTAAATATTGCGAGTTCTTAAAGGAGCATGTGATTTATATGAGCTTTGCACTTCTAATGTTTTTTAATTCATTTTTTTAAAATGTAATATGAGGATATGTGACATTTATTTTATTAGTCTCATTAATAAACCATTAAAACACCATTTGTCTGAAAAGATTAAATGTATATGTCATTATCATCAATATCATCATTATCGTCGACGTCATCATCATAACCATCCGTCCCTCAGGCTGGCGGGGTCATCGAGAAGATAGGAGGGATGCTGACGCGGACAATTTTGACCACACCGGCCTGTCAGCAGTTGGTGTCATGTCTAGCGCTGTCCATCTTTTCAATATTGGCACGTACATGGTGTCAGAGACCAAGCCAAGAACGGTGAACTAGGCTTGGACTCTATTGTTCCATTGTCTTAAGGAAATTCTGACTTTACAGTTAGTGGCGCACTCAGAACCTTCCTTAGGTAATATATTTTCTCCGTTAATAACTTGTTATTTACCTAAACAATATGTTGTTTAGGTAAATAAATCGTGATAGTGATGATGATGACGACGAGGATGCACCAGCATGCTCGGTGTGCTTGAACAAGAATGGAAGGTTAGATGTGCATCTGAATTTTTCTGATTCGTTTTTGGCATCGGCAGATTACGTTGTGCCCTAATGTTATGATGGCACAGCATTTGAACCGGTTGTCGATGTTTGAACCGGTTGTCAATGTTTGAACCGGTTGTAATAGACTTTTAAGATCGTACATGTATTACTGGAGTAAAAAAACACTGCGTCCAGCTTTCTTGAACTAGAGACAATGCATTATGAAAATTAGAAGTGTAACGTCTTTGAAAGGTGCAGTGGCTCCTTTGAAAGGTTGTGCTGAGGAAAAAGGTTTACCAATAGTGCAGGAATGAAAAAGGTATGGTCTTGGCGTGAGGGGAGGTGGGAGGGCGGGGAAAGATCGTGCGTGTTGCGGTGTGGGTGTGTGTGTGTGGACGGGTGGGAGGAGTGGGGCGATAGGGACAGGTCACTACTGTTTGCAGGCAAGCTTCCTCCAGTTCTTCAAAAACGGGATGATGTTCCGGGTAAAATAGATTGAGAGAATGATTACCATAACGCTATTCCATTGCTGAATTTTCCTTGAAATTTGCTCATACAATAGGTCTACTTGAAGTGCAGGGGTCCACTTGACCTCCATACCAAATAAGCACTTCAAATGTGTGGCGCCATAGTTACAGCGGATACTAGCAGGTCTGTTGAGGCCTAACACGCCCTGAAACGGTCAACAATAAAAAGTCGCTGATATCTCTCTAGCTCTGACGCTCAGTGGGGTGGGGGGAGAGGGTGCATCAAGGTGCGTCGCCAGAGAGACCAGAAGCGCTAAACAGAACTGTGAGGTTGCCACCATACAACACAACTTTATTACCCCCCAAAAGGAATTACAGCAGGCGCAAAATCATATTTTAAATTCATATACGTAGGAATTTACAATAATCACATTTTAAATTCATATACATAGGAATTTACAATAATCACATTTTAAATTCATATACATAGGAATTTACAATAATCCTCTTTCATCCACATCTCACTAATCAAAAACATTATTTCAACTTTCTCTCTCTCTCTCTTTCTCTCTCTCTCTCTCTCTCACACACACACACACACACACACACACACAAATCACAACAAAATCCAAAGGATAACAGTTCAGATCTATCAATTTATACCAAAAAATGAAGCAAACTGAAGAATTTGAAACTTAGAAGTCCAAATATGTGGGCTGCGACAGTAAATTCTCCAAAAACAAACAATAGAGCTGAAAGCTGATGTCTTTATGCACACACTAATACCAATTTCCCTCAGAACAACAGGTTATAACACTAAACAGCATAATACAGTCTAAAGACACCACAGCACAAAAACCTGCTCCTGCTGCTGCCTGCTGGCGCACTCAATATTTATTTTAATGCCACCGTTTCATTTTGTTTGTTTTATTATTTTTTTCCTGGGCAGTCATTTTCATGTTAAATATTGCGAGTTTCATAAGAAGCATGTGAGTCATATGGGCTTTGCCCTTCTAGTTAACAAATGTGCTGGAACCGGTACGTGCCTTTTTCGTCTTCTTCTTCTTCTTTTTCTGCCTACACTTTAATTAAACTCAATGTCTTCGAGTAGAGCTCGTACACTGAAGGGTCATCTAGAGGTGTGGTACTAAGCCTGTACAGTTCCGTCATGCACAGTTGGCGATCCGCTGATGTATCTAAATCGGGCACGGCGCCGCTTTGTCGTTGCTGCCAGTGTCTACAGTCGCTGCGCTTCTGGCCAGGATTTAAGTCCGGAATTTCTTGCCCTAGTTTCTGATAGAAGCATTGAGCACGTCTCTTGTTAACGGTGCTAAATCGTCGTTAGCAGCAGCAGCAGAAGCTGCATCGCCGTCATCGTCATAATCATCATCATCGAACAACGACAACAACCCCATCTGCGTCACCATTCTAAAAATCTAGGTTTTATCAACATTTTACATTATGAATACTATACTATTTTCTCAGCAACAGATAATTCCGTGCCCCTGTGTGGCTGGAATGATGCTGATGGTTCTTTATGTGGTCTTCCAAACCATGCACAGCCATTTTGGTTGCCGCTGCCGTCACTATCGGGGGACACTGACCGGCACGTTGTTAGCCGTTGCGATTCGCTTGTTGTCCTTGTTTTCACTTTCTCTCTCTCTCTCTCTCTCTCTCTCTCTCTCTCTCTCTCTCTCTTTCTCTCTCTCACACACACACGCACACACACACAAACAGAATATCAGAATTTGACAGCAGGTATCAATGACGTCATTTTATATATATATATATATATATATATATATATATATATATATATATATATATATATATATATATATATATATATATATATATATATATATATATATATATATATATATATATATATATATATATATATATTCTTATCTGATACTACCTGTGACATATATATAATATGCATTTTTGTGCAACGGGGCATTTTGTGTAACATTTGGCTTATCCAGCTAATGACACTTTTAGTATGAAGAATAGTGTGACAAATTATATTTCAGTGCAAGTACCACGTTCTCTATTTATTTTATTTCAGTGCAAGTTTCACGTTCTCTACTTAATTTCAGTGCAAGTATTACGCTCTCTACGGACTTTATTTTACGTTCTCTACTTATTTTAGTGTAAAAGTTCCTCCCTTACTCCCCCACCGCGACAAAGCTTGTACAATGAACTACCAAAAGAGGGTGTCAGGTTTTGTGCTTCTTAACTGGAGGGAAAAAGACATTGTCATTTTGCCATTGTTTGGCTGTATCATTGATAACTACACGTGTGGCGTGCTTTGCCTTTAGCTACTTCCATTCACATTTGACCTTCCCTTTTAAACGGTTCTAAATTTAGTTTGTATCCTTGATCTTGTATTACGCCTCTAAATTTACTTTTTATGAGACGCCATTTAATATATCTCGGTCTGTACCGAGTAAGCGACCTTGTCGTACCCCTTCCCCAGCTGTAGACGCTACGATTGATAGGTTGCCTTTGGTTGTTGTTTTTTTTTTTAACTAACTGATAGTATCAATATATTGGTACAGGATGGCGTGACTGATGGTGTGACTTTACTCACTTGAGTGTACACTTGTGTTGTGTGCATTCTGGTATTGTGTACATTCTGGTATAGTGTACATTATGATATTGTGTACATTCTGGTACTGTATTGTGTACATTCTGGTATAATGTACATTCTGGTATTGTGTACATTCTGGTATAGTGTACATTCTGGTATTGTGTACATTCTGGTTCTGCATGATGATACTTTTCCAGAACCAAAACCTACAGCTTTTTCGAATTGAATAAACAAGTCCTTTAGATTTATATTTTTTGTACAGCGCAAAACCAAACCTAAAGCTTGCTATAAGCGTTGGCACGCATACACACACATATACGCTGGCAACAATAAACATTTAAACAATGGGACACAACATTAGGAGATAATGTGTATTGCCACTTTATTTGAACTGAATCTGACTGAACAACGAAATGACCCGTAGGATGATAAAAGGTTCCTTTTTAATTAAGGGAAATTTGACGAGGTGACACGGCCGCGTAATTTCAACAATTCCAAACTTTGGCGATAGTTTGTATTTTTCACCGATATCCTGTGAGGATTACGTGGACAAAGAATGATGGTTTTAGATGATCCCCCCCCCCCCCCACTCCTGGCTTATCCAAGGCGAAACTGCTTGTCCATTTATCTAATTTCCCTCGATCTGGCAATGTCTTCGGAGAGAAATGAGAGACGGAGCAGCAGAGATTCTACTCTTATCAGAAGGTACGATTGTGTAAAGGAAGCAGAACAAGGTTTTAACATCCTATTGCTTGAGCAGAGAGTTATGGACGACTTGAATGGTCAAAACCTACATATAAATCGTATATAACCCGAACTTTGTAACTGTGTTCTAGACCATTTTTGTATGACTGTGTAACAAGAACTGAAGAAGCCCTCGGATTATGACTTGAAGGATAACATTGACCCCCCCCCCCCCCCCCCGCCCCACACACACACACACACTTACGCTGCATGAACGGATTTTTCTTTATTTTCAATCTCATCTTCACACTGTCCTAACACGTTAAAAAGTAGTTAGCCTAATTTTGAAATGACTGTAGTGGTACTACATTATTTCATACATGTGGGTTGTCTAGTCCTTATTGAGTAACGCGAGCCGAGGTCGTTCTAAACAACAAGTCGGGTATGAAGATTTGGACGTTGTCCCTGACTATGACAAACTGCACGTACAGAAAGTAACTGAGCTTTCAGAGGTTGCCACACCTGCGTGGTGTGAACCGGGGTATATTTCATTGCCGGTCTGCACGTCCGCCTGAGGGGCCGGGTAGCTCAGTTGGTAAGAGCGTCTTGCTAGTAACCGAAAGGTCGCTGGTTCGAATCCCGGATTGGTCAACGTGTGATCGATCATATTATTTTCCCCTTTACCAACAACTGGCCCGCTGGTGTCAGTATAAATCGGTCCAGTAGTCACCTATATGCGAAAGTGTCGTGTGACTATAATCTACATACAAACAAACGTCCGCCTATGTTAGTATTCACTGACTAGAGATGTAGTCTTCTGTTGGCAGTCAGTCCACAGGCTTTGAAACTGTATCTCTTCCTCCACTGATCTGATACTACCTGTGATGTGCTGATACATTATGCCCTCAGTATTGTGATGTGCTGATACATTATGCCCTCAGTATTGTGATGTGCTGATACATTATGCCCTCAGTATTGTGATGTGCTGATACATTATGCCCTCAGTATTGTGATGTGCTGATATATTATGCCCTCAGTATTGTGATTTGATGATATATTATGCTCTTAGTATTGTGATGTGCTGGTATATTATGCCCTCAGTATCGTGATGTGCTGATATATTATACCCTCAGTATTGTGATGTGCTGATATATTATACCCTCAGTATTGTGATGTGCTGATATATTATGCCCTCAGTATTGTGATGTGCTGATATATTATACCCTCAGTATTGTGATGTGCTGATATATTATGCCCTCAGTATTGTGATTTGATGATATATTATGCTCTTAGTATTGTGATGTGCTGGTATATTATACCCTCAGTATTGTGATGTGCTGGTATATTATACCCTCAGTATTGTGATGTGCTGATATATTATACCCTCAGTATTGTGATGTGCTGATATATTATACCCTCAGTATTGTGATTTGATGATATATTATGCCCTCAGTATTGTGATGTGCTGATATATTATGCCCTCAGTATTGTGATGTGCTGATATATTATGCCCTCAGTATTGTGATGTACTGATATATTATGCCCTCAGTATTGTGATATGCTGATATATTATGCCCTCAGTATTGTGATGTGCTGATATATTATGCTCTCAGTATTGTGATGTGCTGATATATTATGCCCTCAGTATTGTGATGTGCTGATATATTATGCCCTCAGTATTGTGATATGCTGATATATTATATTATGCCCTCAGTATTGTGATGTGCTGATATATTATGCCCTCAGTATTGTGATATGCTGATATATTATGCCCTCAGTATTGTGATGTGCTGATATATTATGCTCTCAGTAGTGTGATGTGCTGATATATTATGCCCTACCCCAGTTGGGGTGCCGGGGGTTTCAATATATATAGTATCCCCCCTTTCTGGAAATTTAGTGCTTTAAATTCCCACTGTCGCTGTCTTTCTCATTTGCTCTTTCTCATTCCTGCTCTGTTCTATCAATCTGCTATACTATCTTATTCTTTGCAAGACCAGTCATCTACCTTTTTTGTTGAAAACTCTTCCGGGACAAGACTCCTTATTTGTGTATGAGGTCTGTTGGATCAGCTTGGGAATATTGGCCGCTTTCTGCCAGGTGGTCACTAGGGCTTCCTATGATGTTATTATTTAGTAATGTAGGCATTTTATATGCATGTTTTTTGTTGATAATTTATAATGATGTTTGTATTCTATTTTGTTTTTGTAAACGGGGGTTCCATAAATTAAGAGTACAGCCTCAGCGTCCCCTGCGTGGGATGTCTTTATTGTAAAGTGACTGGCTGGTGGAGAGCTTTCAGTTTTACCACTAAGGTTGTTTCAGCAGATCTTTTTTGCGGATCAGGGGTTGTCTGGTCCTGATTTGGCTCGGAAGAGTCCGCTGGACCTAAAGCAATAATCATGTAATGTAATGTAATGTAACATTATGCCCTCAGAATTGTGATTTGCTCTCAATATTGTTTTAAACACGTTGACAATTACAAAGCGCGCTGCACAGATACTTTTTTTTTAAAGAAAGTTTGCTATAGATTTGCTGCAGATTATTACACTGCAGTCATCGCATGAATACGGAAGTCAACAAGAAAATTATATCTTCATACTGAATAAGTCCTTGTGTGTCCCCTTCTTCTGCTAAAATAAATGAAGTTATTTTTTTTCGACACCTGAAAATTCGGTAATAATGTTCATTTTGTGACATTAATGCGTTTCATTTTTATCAGTTAAACTGAACTGGTTAAACTTAACACATTTAGCTTATGCAGTTGAACTATACTTAGCGACGGCTGTATCGCAAAGCTGATGCTTATTTGTGTCATATTTCGGCTAACTACTGTTTAACTTGTTGGGACAGTGTGAAGATGGGAGTGAAAATGAAGAAAATGTGTTCTTTGCATCTTGTTGATGCAGTGCAAGTATTTTGTATGTTATCTTTCTTATTCTTTCACTGTACTTCCCGTTCATAGCCGTTCTCCACTTTTTCGGTCAATTTATTAGTTAGTCATTGTTTATAGGGTCGAGCGGACTGCACAGAGCCGAATCAGGACCACAACTTAGTACATGAGTGTATTCGGAGCCCGAAGGTCAATGTCATGTCAAGGTGAAGAGCATAGAAAGATCAAAGTCGGTATTGCTTTGCATTTTAATGCCACCATTTCATTTTGGTTTTTTTCTGGGCACTCATTTTCTAGTTCCATAAGGAGCATGTGAATCATATGAGCTTTGCCCTTCTAGTTATAATAATAATAATAATAATAATAATAATAATAATAATAATAATAATAATTGACAATGTAGGCATTTTATATGTATGTGTTTTGTTAATATTTTATAATGATGTTTGTATTCAATTTTGTTTTTGTAAACGGGGGTTCGATAAATTAAGAGTATAGCCTCTGCGTCCCCTGCGTGGGATGCCTTTATTGTAAAGTGACCGGCTGGTGGAGTACCTTCAGTGTTACCACTAGGATTGTTCAACGGATCTTTTATGTGGATCGGGGTTGATTCCGCATTCAGCGAAGTTGTGGTCTTGATTTTGTGGTCCTGCTTCGGCTCTTTAAAGTCCGCTGGACCCTGTAAGCAATGACTAACTAACTAAGTATTATTATTATTATTATTATTATTATTATTATTATTATTATTATTGTTACTACTACTACTACTGCTACTACTACTACTACTACTACTACTACTACTACTACTACTACTACTATTATTATTATTATTATTATTATTATTATTATTATTATTATGTTCAGGCTGTATAATAGAATAGTGGCAATGACTGAACAGGAGGATCGCGTGATTAAAGAATAACTTTGCAAGGACATTAGGTTCCTCCTCCTCCCCCCCCCCTCCATCGTCTCGGTCTATCTATTTCACTCTCTTTCTCTCTCTCCTCCATATTCTCCCCCACTACCACCACCACCACCACCGCCAGAGGTGCATGTGAGTCATGGACGTATGTTACACGTCTAATCTCGCAGTAGTGTTTAAATTACCATTGTACGCCCCTCAGTTTTTGAGCCTATGGCTTATTTTTAGCCAATGGATAATATTCCTAAGATTGTTAACATTCTCACCTCTTTCCTCCTTCCGCCCCCTACCTTGCGCTCTACCTCCCCCCTCTAGTTGTCAAAGGCTGTCGACCCAGCGGAGAAGTAAATGAAACCAATAGATTACGTTATCTCTGAAACCGTTCCAAGGGAGGGTGGTCCTTACCACCACCACTCCCCTCTTCCTGCTTAACCTTACGGCAGTCACGCAAGCATGTGAGAGCCTTCCCTGGCACTCCCCATCTCCTCCCTTGTCAGTGCCCCTGATCCTATCCTATCCTATCCTATCATATCCTGATCCCCTGATCAGGCAACATCAATGTGTCATTGTAGGCCGCCGGCAAGTAACTGTCGAGGATTGCAAGCTCTTCTACTCTAGTCTTACCTCCTGATTGACTGGCATGCTTAGCAATGTGAGTCTATGTACTCCACTCTATTCTTACGTCCGGATGGATGGCGTGCAAAACTTATCAACTGGCTAAGTACTATTGTTTTATGAATCGCAACCAAACTTGGTAAGATACCTCGAAAATTATCAGTGAGTGAATGACTTCACTTCAAGGTCGAGGTCAAAGAATTAACACATGTTAGTCAAAGAATGACAAATTTTCACAAAATTTCACTTTTAAAAAAGCTATTAATATTGAACTTATGATTCTTTTATGTATGATAGATATTGACGAGACACACATTCTATGCAAATTGGTCAACCGTGCCTCACTCAAGGCCACTGGAGCTGTCCAAGGTCAGTTCGTACAGGTACTTTGAAGTGACCTTAACCCTAAACTATGAGATATATAAAGTCCAAACTTGTTGTATGTATTAAAAAAAAAAAGAGTTATCTTTCATATGTGTTCCGTTTTTCCGCTGATCTTTAAGGTCAAGGTAATTTTAGACCTTACAAAAAAGCGTTAACAAATTTATCGTCGTGCAATAAAATTGCTATGTATTTAACCCATAGTATACAACAACCTTAGCATCAGAGCTCACGTGAATGTCAGGGTCATCCCAAGGTCAAGGACACTAAAGGCCACAATCATCCAAAGGTCACTGTTTTTATTTTTATTTTTATTTTATTTTATATTTTTCTTTTCTTTTCTTTTATTTTGTTGGGGAAGGGTGGTGGTGGTGGACATTTTCATGTTAAATATTGCAAGGTCCATAAGATGCATGTGAGTCCTTCTATTTTTTTTTTTTTTGTTCCTTCTCGCCCCGTGATCTTTTCCTCCATGTTCTTCCCCGTTACCTTGCTTCTTTCCACTTGGCTCCTTTTACTATCTGTTTTGTCTCGTCTTGTCTTGTCTTTCCGTAGGCGCCCACAATCCTACTTGTTGATTACTGTGGCACTTTCCAATGTGTTTGCCTATGTTTGACCCACAAGTTGTTTCATTCATTCCTGTCCAAAGCCACAGGTCGTCCCTACCTCTCAGTCTTATAATTATGGAGATCTCTTCTCCAGCGCACCTGCTACCAGCCAAATCCTCAACTGCTAACAACCCAAAAAATTCAATATCCAATCTGTAAAATTTACAGCAGAACTATTTGAAACGATTGCATAGGGAATGCGTATCCATAAATGTTCGTGGGATGTCTTCTTCTTCTTCTTCTTCTTCTTCTTCTTCTTCTTCTTCTCTTCCTCCTCCTCCTACTCCTTCTTCTGTTAAAGGCATCGTCTTCACTACTAGTGTACTATCAAAGAACTTTGGTCCAACGGAACTTCAAGCTCAAAAACTATTGGCTTTAAAGTGTGGCTAAGGTCACGATTAACGTGCGAGAAAGATTAAGAATGTATAAAAAGATTACTACTTGGCGTTTATATTAGTCTATAGTCCTACATTTGTGTGGGTGTGTGGGTGAGGGTGCGTACACATAAGCCTTGAAATGGGTGACTGACCTTGCTTTTTATGCGGAGAAAGGGTTTCTTTGCTAGCCATCCACTTTTTTCCAGCCACCCACTTTTTTCTAAGTGCGCGGGAGTGCTCTTTTAGTGCATGGGAGTGCAGTTGGAGTGCATGAGAATTTTTAAGTATAAGGGAGTGCTCTATCCGGGACGGAGAAAATCCAGTCACTTTTCGGGAACATTTTGAAGAAATTTCGAACTAGGTCAACTTTTTAGACTAGACGGAAAGAGCCAATTTTGCATTAGATTCTTACATTTTTAGAAGAAATTTGCGTTCTTTCCGTCAAAAAAACAACCAACACTTTCCGATTCCTACATTCTTAAAGAAACCCAGTTTTGATGTTCTACATACTGGTGTATGTGTGTCTGGTGTTAGCGAAATGTGATTCTAAACGTCGTGCGCCTAGCCTGTAGCAGACACTGTTTGAGAGCATAGCCTGTAGCAGACATTGTTTGAAAGCATAGCCTGTAGTAGACATTGTTTGAAAGCATAGCCTGTAGCAGACATGTTTGAAAGCATAGCCTATAGCAGACATTGTTCTCGACATTTTTAATGGAGAGAAAATAAAGACATATGCGAAAAGAGGAGTGATATTTGGGCGACTATTTCGTGAAATTGCTTTTTCGTCACAGCTGCATGATAGTAAGATAATTAACACACACAAAACTTGGTACTGGCCTACTATCGTGTAAATATCTGTAACACCTTCGTAACCGGTACCAAAATTCGTCTTTCGACACTGGGTCGTGTACCAGGTTTTTCTTTTTCTTGAAGACGTCTCCACTGTGCTGGTCTCAGCCGGATTTGTCCTTTACGCTTTGCTGGAGCAGGCTATATTTAGCAGTGGCCTTTCAGGACTTGTCTTTTCTAACCGTCTGTGGACGTAGCCTGAGCACTGTGACATTGAAAGAAGAGATTTAATCTCGTCCCAAATCTCCGTGTCCTGGTTAGACGGTATAAGGTTCTTCCTCTTATGTTCACCATCCTCCCCTTCAACTACTTATGCTCTATTGTCTAACCTGGCCCTTCGACCCCGAGTATGATCCCCTCCATCCGTTCACGCTTGATTGAGTTACATAAAAACCGCAAGGCAGACTTACCACAATGGTCTGTGGTCTACACAGAAGAATAGGTTCCTTTAGTTCCGTCCAAACGTGGGACCGGTTAGCTCAGTTGGTAGAGCGCCTTACTAGTAACCGAAAGGTCCGTGGTTTGAATCCCGGATTGGCCAACCTGTGACCTATTTTCCCCTTACCACCAACTGGCTCGCTGGTGTCAAGACTAATGTCACCAGTAGTCGCGTATTCGCTCCGGTGTCGTGTGACTATAATCTAGAATGAACTGTCCTTAATTAACCGTCGAAACAGCAACCGACGACCTCGTTGTGTAGCCGTATTTCATGCCCGCCTGTGGCAGTAGATGTGGCGATTACCTTTTAGCGCTGAGGACGATGACAGGCTTCAGCGTTTTTAACTCAAGATTTAAGATATATTGATTGTCCTCATAAGTCACAAGGAAATTTAGTGTGTGGTGAAACGATTCCGCACACAAGGACAATAATATAGACAAAACTACTGTAATAACATAAAATTCTGCATAATACCGCATTAGCACTGGGCAATTAAATCACGTTTTCATGAACAGGAAAATCGCTCAAACCTTTACTTCCACATAAGTATCCCATTCGTAAGTATTCTTCTAGGCAATTATCACACCTCCACTCCCGCAACCACACTGCAGCTGCAATCTTCCACCAAATAGCACCCTATCCCTCAACTTACATTTATAATATACAACAAATTTACTTTTGTAAAAGGTTATAAAAATACGAATGTAATAAAATCAGAGAATGCAACGATATGAAGATAGTTCTTATCATATTCTATCTCGTAACTCGAAAGTCGTTGGGGCACCTCAGATGATCGTTTAACCAGCGTACTCCATCGTTCTCTGTCCTCAGCAACCCTCATGGCTTCACTCAGTATCAAGCCAGTCCATTCTGGAATGTTGTCCTCCCATCTCCTTTTCTGTCTCACATCTTCTTCTGCCTCCTTGCACCGTGTCTTGCAGGATGGTCTTTGCAGGGCCTGATGCTGTGGTGACGTGGTCATTCCATCGGAGTTTCCGTTTCTCCACCTCTGTGAGCATGTCATCGTGTTGTCCAATGGCTTGTGTTAAGTACTATCCAAGTTAAATTTGTATAGGATTAGCAATTTAAAAAAAATATAGCCAAAGTTACAAAATTGAACAAAAGTTAAAATAGCCGTCAGTGAATAAAAGTTGGTTATTGAGTTTGTTAGTCATTGTTTATAGGGTCCAGCGGAGCCAAATCAGGACCGCAACTTGGTTGAAAGAGGATTCGTCCCTGATCCGTATAAAAAGATCTATCTATCTTATCCCGTAACTCTGAGGTCGTTGGGGCACCACAGCTGATCGTTTAGTCAGCATACTCCATCTTTCTCTGTCCTCAGCAACCCTCATGGCTTCGCTCAGTGTCAAGCAAGTCCATTCTCGAATGTTGTCCTCCCACATCTTTTTCTGTCTCCCTCTTCTTCTGCCTCCTTGTACCGTGCCTTGCAGGATGGTCTTTGCAAGGACTGATGCTGTGGCGACGTGGCCATACCATCGGACTTTCCGTTTCTTCACCACTGTGAGCATGTCATCGTGTTGTCCAGTGGCTTGTGTGGTGGTCTGTCGGACTTCGTTGTTGGTGATGTGCTGGTTATAGGAAATGCCCAGAAGTCTTCTGTAGCACCTCATCTCCATGCTTTGTATTCTTCGTTGTAGATCTGCTGTGAGGGTCCATGTTTGGCAAGCGTATTGTATAGGACGATGGAGATGACCAGGGAGCCCAGCAACCTTACCCTTTAGGCCTCGCAAAACCATACAAAAAAATAGGGCATTGTACAGTGGAGTGGCTCTATTTAACCCTTAGTATGCAACAACATTGGGTTGTTTGATCATCATGAGAGGTCGCGTGAAGGGCAAGGTCATCCCAAGGTCAAGGTCACTAAAGGTCATGGTCATCCCAGGATAAGGTTTTGAGCATAATACAATTTTTGCTGTAGTTTATTTGAGTGTATTTGAAGCCGATACTCAGCACATCACCAACGCCGAAGTCCGAAAGAACGTCACACAAGCCTTTGGACAACACGATGACATGCTCACAGTGGTGAAGAAACGGTAACTCCGATGGTATGACCACGTCACGAAAGTATCAGGCCATGTAAAGACCATCCTGCAAAGCACGATGCAAGGAGGCAGAAGAAGAGGGAGACAGAAAAAGAGGTGGGAGGACAACATTCGAGAATGGACTTGCTTGACACTGAGTGAAGCCATGAGGGTTGCTGAGGACAGCGAAAGATGGAGTACTCTGGTTAAACAATCATCTGAGGTGCCCCTACGACCTCCGGTTTACGGGATAGGATAAGTTACGAGCATAGCAAGATCAAAATCGGTATTAGCATTTTAATGCCACTGGTTGGTGTGGGTTTTTTTCTGGCCATTTTTTTTTTCATATCAAACATTGCAAGTTTTTTAAGGAGCATGTGAGTCACATGGGCTTTGCCCTTCTAGTTTCCCGTGGCCCTCGTCAAGCCTTTTCTCTTACTTTCTATAGCTCCCCTCTCTCTCCAGCTCTCTCTCTCTCTCTCCTCTCTCTCCTTCCTCTCTCCTCTCTCTCCTTCCTCTCTCTCTCTCCCTCCCTCTCTCTCTCTCCCTCTCTCTCTCTCTTTCTCCACCTGAGAGCGTTGTAAGGCGGGCGTAGATTGGCTGGAGGCCAAGATGGCGAGCAGGCAGACAGGGGATCTCGTGGCGAGGCGCGGTGGCTGGCAGTCTATGCGATAGAGGCAGTGTGTAGTTTCTTCCCAGCTTGCAACGATCGCACTGTGAACCGCTTGTATCAAGCAGTCAATAGGTTGCTCCTTCCTTGCGCATGCTTATTCTGCGTGCTGTCTTGTGCTGGAAAGTTGTGTTCAAAACTCGCTTTCAGTGGATCGTCTGCTTGAGGGGCCGGGTAGCTCAGTTGGTAAGAGCGTCTTGCTAGTAACCGAAAGGTCGCTGGTTCGAATCCCGGATTGGTCAATGTGTGATCATATTATTTTCCCCTTTACCAACAACTGGCCCGCTGGTGTCAGTATAAATCGGTCCAGTAGTCACCTATATGCGAAAGTGTCGTGTGACTATAATCTACAAACAACACAACAACATCGTCTGCTTCAAAGTGTGCCTACCGTTGGATTAGTAACTTCTGTCCTATGCGACTGCGGCAGATTCCTGGATGTTAGCAACTGTGTCTGTTGCCGTGTTGGACCCGTACCTTTTGGATTCTCTGTGGATCCTGTTATATCTGCGGGTTCAATTGACGACAGATTGTTTTATCACAATGTGTTCTGTCACAGGTGAACTTTCTTTCTCGTGCTACGTTTTCTCTATTATGTTATGTATCTTGAATGCAATACTTTCCATTGAATTTCAGATCATGTGTTTCCAAGTTTTCCAAACGTTTCTCTCTCTCTCTCTCTCTCTCTCTCTCTCTCTCTCTCTCTCTCTCGCTCGCTCGCTCTATCCCTCTTTCTCTCTTATCCTCGTGTCAAGTGAATGTAGGTCATGCTCAGTCAAGTACTGTAAGGTCGTCGTTTTCCCAACGACTGACGCTAAACATTAATACGGTTTGGCATAGGTTATGATCCTTAAACTTAGATTCTCTCTCTCTCTCTCTCTCTCTCTCTCTCTCTCTCTCTATCTCTCTCTATCTCTCTCTCTCCACCCCTTTACCGTAGAGAGAGAAGAAAATAAAGATTGCCTATGGAGTAGTGACCCCATTTCTCCTCCGTTCATCATGTGATCGGGAGGGTTGCGCGTGGCGTAGAAGCTAGGCAACCTCGAAGGGGCAGGTTTGCGGTTTGAGCAGCACGTATGGCAAGCGTCAGAATACAGAGCACCAAGTGTATACCGTTACATTACTACTATAGGCCTACCTTGCTGCTGACCGCTACCCAATCTTGCTTGACCAGTGATTGCGTTCTCCCATTTCCCAATGTGCAGCAGAAATTTCAGCTGGCCGCTACCACACAGCACGGTCTACGGTTTCACTGTGTCAGCGTAATTTTGCGGTCTCGAGGCTTGAAATGGGTTTCTCTCCTTCTCCCTTCCATTCTCTATCTCGCTACCCACCCCATCTATGACAACAAACTTGTGACTTAAGTTTTATCAAAAGTTATAGTGTGTCTGGGTTATTTATTTAAAAAAATATACATAAAGGAAACAAATGTAATTTTCCAGCCTGCCGTACAGTTTTACAATGTCATAATTGTGGTTGACCAAATTCAGTTTTGCAGTGTGAGGGAAAAGAGGAAGAAATATATATATTATATAAATTATTATTATTATTATTATTATTATTATTATTATTATTATTATTATTATTAATAGCGAAAGAACATCCATAATCCTCAACATTGTTATAGTTATCGTATCCCGCCTACTTTTTCGGTCTTTTCCCACTTTCAGTCATTTTGCAAGTGTTGGGTTCAAGATGACTGGCACTTTGCCCATCATCTATTGTCTGAAAGTGGGTCACTGGAGAAGTGTGCCCATCAATGGTCTGTTATTGTTATTATTTTATATTACCACTCAGGCTGTGGTTAATTGCTCTCGTCTTATATCAATGAGTGGGTCACCACTTCCCGTGTGGTTATGTTAATGAAGAAAGGGTAGAGTTGTCTATCGAAGTCTTTTTAAATGCAGTAATGAGTTGTTTCAATTGACTATAGTGATCACTTGATGGGTTCAAATCCTTTGACTGAAACAGTGTGTGTAATCTTTGTGACTACTATTTAATTTCTGTTGCTGTCTTTCATTTGTTTCTATTCATATAAATCGGTTATTGTGGCTACATATTGAAAAACAAACTCAACGTATTGGTGTTTTTTTTCTCCTTCTAGTTCTACTGGTAAATGGATACATATTTCAGTATTTATTTCATTGAGACTCGTAAGATTGTGTATATGAAATTAGCGTTAGAATTTGGCATGCCCCTGGCCGCCCTGGGAGCCTGCCTTCATTCCTGTTTGGGCACTCAGATCTTAGTGGACAGTGCGCCCAATCCAAAAAGAAAGTTCCCTTCAAATAGTCAACATCGTAATTAAAGATCGGAGGTAAACTTCAGAGCGACAGCGACAAAAATATTCCGTTGCGCATCACATTCTTATTTTTTCCATTCGCTTTTGTTTGCGATGGGTCAGGAATAGTCTCCCTCTATGCATGAAAGATGAGCTTTGTAATTGGCCTGTAATTTATTTAATGATCAATCAGGGAGTCAGTTGCTGTCTTGCATGTGCAAAACAAAATATCAAGTTAGGCTACTCTGAAAAAGCATGTCGAGTAAAGTGTTTGACATCTTCAACAACGTTCTTTTAACCAAACATTTGAGTTCTTCTCAGATATTAAGCCTTTGTAATTGTTTGTATTGTTACTCTGATATTTTAAAACACTGTTTTTTCAATTTCCAGTAGTGTCAAAAATAATAAACACAGTTTATTTTAGTACAACCAAAAACACATTATTGGCTTTTTTTAAAAATGTCTGTCATTGTTTAACTGTTTGGTTATTTTTTAACTGGAAAGAATCTCCTAGAAGGTCACTCTTGTATAATTTCAAGTTATTTGTCTTTGTCATTTTTTAACTGATTAGTTAGCTTTAACTGGAAGGAATCTCCTAGATGGTCACTCCTGTATTTGAAGTTAGTCTTCGGGCACTCAAACATTTGCTTGGGCACCCAAAAGTATCAAGTAAGGCACCTAAATGGCACCCTTGTAAAAGAAGTTCATTTCTAACCCTGGGTATTCAAATGAAGGTAGTGTTTTTTTTTAAAATAAGTTCTCACTAACTTAACTAACTTCTCACGTATTCAAGCTACTGCACTTATGTTGTCTCCCATAGCAATGAAACTAATAGTAATGATCATATACTATAATCATTTCCTTGTTGAGCAGCTCTTGTTATCTTATGTTGTCTTCCATAGCAATGAAACTAATAGTAATGATCATATAGTCATTTTCTTGTTGAGCTCTTGTTACCTTAAGTTGTCTCCCTTAGCAATGAAACTAATAGTAATGATCGTATAGTCATTTTCTTGTTGAGCTCTTGTTACCTTAAGTTGTCTCCCATAGCAATGAAACTAATAGTAATTATCATATAGTCATTTTCTTGTTGAGCAGCTTTTGGTATCTTTTGGCCATCTCCTCTCATAATAACACTAATAACAGAAAGGAAGAATACTAATAATTTTTACTAATAGTAATACTGCAATTGAAATTGTTTTGATTCATTATTTCAAACATTTATATTTTTCTATCCTCACTTTAACCACATACTGTAGTAAACAGAACCATTTTAGTAGATCTATTATCCCATTTCCATTATTGACATGTAGTAATTATTATGTAATATTATGTTTTCCTCTTGTATTACTATTAATTAATTGTGTGGATTATTAATTTTTCAATTATTGTAATTTTGTAATTTTATTATTATTTTGTTCAATTATTTTTCTCTTTTCCACAGGACATGGGAATTAAAGATGATTATCATCAGAAGTCAATCCTTGTTTGTGTTGACGAGCTCTGCGGGAGAAATCCCGACACCGTAAGTAAAGTTGTATACTTTCAAATTATGTGTTTAAATTATGTTGAAATTAGCGCTTTATATAGCAATGCCAAACACACACAATTGCAAATATATGCATGTGTCATGATGTGAGCACATGCGTGCACACACAGTCACAAAATATTATTAACATTACCGTAACCTTATTATTACCAGACTGAAACATAAGGATGAGAATCTCAAATTTTCCACACAAAGACCCCTTTCCTGCACACTACAATAAATAAGTTGTTTAAAAAAAGAAAAGTTCTTGGTAAATCAGTCTTAAGTCGTTAAGAAACTTTACTGCCGTTTCCTACTCATTCGGATGAGAGTATAAACAGAGGTCTAGTCTGTGTCGCATACATCCTATTATAACGGACTTTAAAGATCCTGACGCTCATGTCCTAGATGGGTGAGTGCCGGTGACAAGAACACACCCAGCATGCACCTAGGTCCTTCTTCCCCATGCCTGGCTGCCAAGGATTGTGCTTAGTTGTCTGGAGCGTTATTACGATGCGCCCAAAGGCTGCAAGTTGGCGCCTCGGGCGGCTTGAGTTAGATCCTGTATTGGCCAGCTCCTTAAGGCGCCAAATACGGCGAAATATGTGCGCTATACAAATCCTCAATAATAATAATAAAAAAATTTTAAGTAAGTTTTGACTGATTTGTGATTTGATCAGACTTCGATAACGTCAAGACTGCATAATGTGTGCCTTTCAGAGTGTGTGTACCTATCATTGCAATGGCACTATGCATTGTGCTGTTGAACATTGTTATTCATTTATTGTTTGTTCATTGTGTCGTTGTCATGAGACTGAAATGTACTTCCACGATGATACTTTTCAGTTGCTTCAGTTTGTGCTTTAAGAGCTTTGACCTAAAGTGAAATGCTCTTTTTGCACTGAGGCACAACTGTACTGATTATCTCTTATCTAGAGTTGAAAATATCTACAGTTCACCGGTTATGTGGGCTTTGACTGCCTTGTTTCTTTGTAGTCATTCATTATCTAGCCTTGACTCTGGTTTGAACTTTCCACAAATATATATATATCTTCTATCTCTATACACACATATAACGAACTATTGTCGTTGACACACAAGTTGCTTTTTTAAAAAACGTCTCTGGCCCACATTATTTCCCCTGTAAGTGTACTCAAGATGTCTGAAGTAATAATTAAAGCTACCTAAAATTAGTTTTACAAAATAATATAACGTTGATGGCATTTTAATATTCGCTTTCCGGTTTCTGTTTAGGATGCTGTGTCTTTAAAATGTACACTACATTAATAGTCAGTATTTTGTCAAGAGATTAGCAATTGTGTAAAATACTCTTCCATACAGCTTTATTTGACTGACAGTTCTTCCTGGGTAAATTTGTGTAAAGCTCCATGAAATGTTACCATAGTCACTTCTAGGCTGTACCTGATAGTCTTAGTTGTGCTGACCTGGTCTGGTTCTTATGCAACATAGATATTTGCATTATGTATGTATAACATCTCCCCCACCTTTGGTCGAGGTGAATGGTCTGAGGTGTGAATCTGTCTGGTCCCGCTTACCCTGCAAGCCAAGGACAATCTGTAATTATTGATGCTATTCCGTATTCGCTGGTAGGACAGACTGTAGAGCTGTATTAAAGTATTCGCTGGTAGGACAAACTGTAGAGCTGTATTAAAGTATTCGCTGGTAGGACAAACTGTAGAGCTGTATTAAAGTATTCGCTGGTAGGACAGACTGTAGAGCTGTATTAAAGTATTCTCTGATAGGACAGACTGTAGAGCTGTATTAAAGTATTCGCTGGTAGGACAGACTGTAGAGCTGTATTAAAGTATTCGCTGGTAGGACAGACTGTAGAGCTGTATTAAAGTATTCGCTGGTAGGACAGACTGTAGAGCTGTATTAAAGTATTCGCTGGTAGGACAGACTGTAGAGCTGTATTAAAGTATTCGCTGGTAGGACAGACTGTAGAGCTGTATTAAAGTATTCGCTGGTAGGACAGACTGTAGAGCTGTATTAAAGTATTCGCTGGTAGGACAGACTGTAGAGCTGTATTAAAGTATTCGCTGGTAGGACAGAGTGTAGAGCTGTATTAAAGTATTCTCTGATAGGACAGACTGTAGAGCTGTATTAAAGTATTCTTTGTGGCACCCTATGGCTCTTTCTTGGGACCATTATCTGGCCCACTCCGGCTCGCAACGCCACTCGATATATCTCCTTGCACCGAGTATTTCTGACAAGGCCTGTGCTGATTGCAAGGCAACGTCCAACGTAGCACACGTGGAGGACAGATACTCCGAACAATAGCTTTGACTCACAGAAAGGTTTAGAGGTCACTGGGCCAGGTCATTGTGGCCTTGTGACGCCAGAAACGCATTTATCTACCTCGTTTTTTTCCGAGCCCCCTGTTCAACTGCCACATAGCTCCATTGTGGTTTATCATTTATACTTGTAGTTATAGTATTACATCGGTTCTCTTCATAATCACTTTGTGGGTAAAATACGAAGGCCGGTAAAGGTTGGTGTGGCCCACCACGTTGCTCAAGTGGTACAGCGTTCGCCTAGCACACTGATGACCCAGGCTCGATTCCCTTGGTGGGGAGAAATTAAACGTGGTCATTTTTCACTGTCCATTTTAGCAGTATGATTGCTTTGGTGGTTCAGTGTTGAGTTAGGTCCCGACCCCTTGTTCCCTGGGGTAGTTATCCTGGTCTGCCATATCGCCAATGGTGGGTAGAGACGGTAAACCTCAATGTTCATCAAAGGTTCGTGAGACGTAATATAATAATTATTCAGATCCTGTTTTCTTCCCTTATACCCGATTTCTTACTGCATTAACAAACATTATCTCACATGCAATATTTCTGTATATATCTTTGTTTTCCAGTGTTCCGTACCAGCTATAGGTGTGGGGTGGGGGAGACTCCTGACATTGCATTACGTCTTCTTAGTGTTGTTCGTTTGCTTCTTCGCATTTTTTGTTAAATAGATTTATGTCCCCGGACACCTGGGTATATAAGGGACATTCGTAGTCTTCTTCTCCTCCTTTAATTTTTGTAAGAAGCCTGTCTAGCATTGCACACCCGTTCATTTTCCCCTTACACTTTGACAGACTGACCCCGCCCGGACATTCCAGGCAACAGCGCCTTGAACCCTCGTAGTTGGCCAATAGACCTCAGCGACCCCAATCTTTTCTGTTGTACCGTAGCAATCTTTTCACCCTCCGTTAAGGTTTTGCAACAGAAAAATAGGAATATGGTGAAGGTAGAGAGGGGAGGGCGAAAAGAGAGTGCGGAGGTGTTTTACTGTTCACATTTTGCTATGGAGAAAGGGGAGACTATTCAGCGGTCGGTTGGGGGAAGGGGGGGGGAGGTATGTTTGAGAGAATGTGGACACCGTTTGGGGGTGCGAGAAAGAAAAGAGTTCTAGAAAGAACCAGTTTGTAAATGACGAGGGCATTTGGGAAGTGATTAAATAGTACGTTGCGACTGATTGACTTTACATACACTGTACAGCTTTCTCGCTCACTTCCGTTTTCAAGACGGTTGGAAACTGTTGGGTGAGGGAGAGGGGTAGTTCTAGAAAGAACTGGTTACGGTTAGAAACGCTGCAAAAGGTTGCAGTATATTATATAAGTTATTGCCCCTCCTTATGCAGAAGGAAACAGCAACCTTTCGTGTATATTATATTCATTCTCTTATAAACCATATTATTATCGTGGTCTTTTACAGTCCGAGCTAATAATTAAAACTATTTTATATTCAATGACTTTTGAAACAGACCACCTTTCAATCTCTTCCATAGATTTGACGATTCAAGACGATTGCAGTTTCAGTTATTAAGTATTATTATATAATATTATTCTAGTATTAGACATTGAAATCGTGCTTGCAGTTGCAGTGCCTGCTTTGCCTCTTCTATTCCGTGTAAGGTACCACGATAACAATATGATTTATAAGTTAGTGAACAATTATAGGTTAAACGTCATGTTAAACTTAGAGGTAAACTTGACCCAGGCTCCCACACAGAAAAATAAATCAAAGTAAAGGGTGGGGGAAGGAGGGAGGGGGAAGGGAGCACAGAGAGAGAAGATGTGCACAATCAGAAGAAGGTTCAGACAAGACAAGAGAGAAAGAACGGAGGGGAAGGGGGGGGGGGATAAGGCCAGAAAACGGCTCCTGCAGCTGCCAGCACGGAGAGGCATAAAACAGGCGCCACAAAAGTCGGGCACCACTCAAACACAAGACACAACATAAGTGCCAGGCTGGGACTGGGAAGGAGTAAAAGGAAGGGAGGTAGGGGGGGGGAAGCAGGCGGCAAGGGAGAAGATGAAGGCATGTCAAGAGGTGGAATTTTATGACAAAGCTAGTATTACTGCCAAAACAGTGCATCTTCAGCTTCCCTGCCATACATTCCTACTGCAATACAAAGATTGGTCTTTTCCGTTCAGTTTCTGTGCCGTACATTCCTACTGCAATACAAAGATTGGTCTTTTCCTTTCAGTTTCTGTGCCGTGGATTCCTACTGCAGTACAAAGATCGGTCTTTTCCTTTCAGTTTCTGTGCCGTAGATTCCTACTGCAATACAAAGATTGGTCTTTTCCTTTCTGTTTCTGTGCCGTACATTCCTACTGCAATACAAAGATTGGTCTTTCCCTCTCAGATTCTGTGCCATACATTCCTACTGCAATACAAAGATTGGTCTTTCCCTCTCAGATTCTGTGCCGTACATTCCTAATGCAATAGAAAGATTGGTCTTTCCCTCTCAGATTCTGTGCCATACATTCCTAATGCAATAGAAATATTGATCTTTACCTTTCAGCTTCTGTGCCATACATTCCTAATGCAATAGAAATATTGATCTTTACCTTTCAGCTTCTGTGCCATACATTCCTAATGCAATAGAAAGATTGGTCTTTCAGCTTCTGTGCCATACATTCCTAATGCAATAGAAATATTGATCTTTACCTTTCAGCTTCTGTGCCATACATTCCTAATGCAATAGAAAGATTGGTCTTTCAGCTTCTGTGCCATACATTCCTAATGCAATAGAAAGAGGCAAACAAATTGTCCTAGATTCCGTTTAGTCTTTTCCTTTCAGCTTGTGAACGGTCCTGACGTCAGACACTGGGACATTGTGTGCACAGGGAAGATGACAAAGGGGTTGGGATGGAGGAACTGTAAAACTATGGTAAAACCCTCTATTCTAGTACTAGACATTGAAATCGTGCTTGCAATGTCTGCTTTGCTTCTTCTATTCCGTGATTGGAAATGGAATCGCCTGTGTTATTCCGAACAGTTATTCTCGTAAAGCTTGCAACGTTCTGAAGGTCTTAGTCCAATGCCAGAGGCAGGGTGTGGTAAATTAATGGCAACTCGGATACCAGTTACGGGCACCATCCAAGCCGTTCTTGACTCACTTCACTTCATCATGTGGCTTACCCATCAGTGGCCTTTCTCACGACGAGGCCAGTGAGGTGTTATTTCTAGACGCTTCGTCAGTTTACCTGATGCCAGCGATGAGGCACGTTACCCTAGATGGATCATTTGTCGAAGCAGTTGCTTGTAGTGTATGCCGCAACAAGTCTTTCATGTGTAATATTTGTTAAAAAGTGGGGCTTGTTTAATACTTGTAGTGTATGCAGCAAGAAGTCTTTCATGTGTACTAGTTGTTAAAAAGTGGGGCTTGTTTAATACTTGAAGATCTTATTGTACTGTAACTACATCCAAATTAAAAAAAATATTGTTTAAGCGAGTTCTCCAGCATAATTCATTTTTATAGTTATAGAACGATATTGTTCATTTTTCGATTAGTTACCATTTATTATCAGATAGTGAGGATCGATGACGGTTTTGAGATGTAATAATACTTGCAAAATATTGTATTTATAAATCTAAAGTAACTGAAAACAGTTCCTGTATTGCAAGCATTTTAGCAGTTTTTAAGAGTCCTATTATGTAACTCGAAGGTTGTTGGGGCACCACAGATGATCGTTTATCCAGCGTACTCATCTTTCTCTGTCCTCAGCTACCCTCATGGATTCGCTTAGTGTCAAGCCAGTCCATTATCGAATGTTGTCCTCCCACCTCTTTTTGTCTCCCACTTCTTCTGCCTCCTTGCACAGTGCCTTGCAGGATGGTCTTTGCAAGACCTGATGCTGTGGTGACGTGGCCATACCATCAGAGTTTCCGTTTCTTCACCACTGTGAGCATCGTTTTGTCCAATGGCTTGTGTGGTGGTCTGTCGGACTTCGTTGTTGGTGATGTGCTGGGTATAGGAAATGCCCAGAAGTCTACTGTAGTATCTCATCTCCATGCTTTATATTCTTTGTTGTAGATCTGCTGTGAGGGTTCGCAGTGATATTGAAAAATACGCGTCCTTTCTGACATTGTCTGTTAATAGATAAAACATTGCATGGTTTCCGTACAAAACTCTATTTAATGTAACTCCTGATGATCATGTTTAGCACCATTGGCAATATCAGTTAGTCATGTCAACACGTTTCATTATGTTAGCGCTAATTCATTTTAAATCTCATTCTAAGCAATGTAATATCTTTTTTCGTTGGTACTGCTGAATATTTGAAATATGTATGTTTAGTCTTTATAAATGTCAATGTATTAAGCAGTGTAATGGACCCGTCAGAAGTTAAATCATTTGCAGTGTTGCAGATACTGCAAAACACTTCATACACGAAGCTGTCGGGACTCCCCAGCTATCAATTTGCTGCCATTGTCAACTATGTAAAACCAGATATCATTTGTGGCACAGAATCATGGTTGAAACCAGACATCAAGCAGAGAGAGATATTCCCAGATGGCTTTGTTTATTATAGGAAAGACCGCTGTAGCCTAGCTGGAGGTGTCTTCATTTTAGTAAACCAAAATCTCATCTCATCTATACAGCCGGACTTAGACTCTGCATGCGAAATACTCTGGGCAAAAATACACCTCCAACAAAACAAAGACCTAACGATAGGCTGTTTTTACATGGCTCACCGAAACCAGACAGACCTGAATGAGCTAGATAAGTCACTACGAAAAATAAATAATAGAGGACAAAAACAGATTATTCTTACCGGCGACTTCAACTGCCCTAATGTAGAGTGGAACAATGGTACAGTTGCCCCTGGAGCGCCAGATCGGGTGATCCAGGAGTCGCTAGTCGACATCACCTCATCAGCACACCTCACACAAGTCCACGACGAGCCAACAAGAGAACACAACATCCTAGACCTAGTTTTTACCAGCAATCCCTCTCTCACCAAGAGCTCCAAGTCAATCCCAGGCATTAGTGATCATAGCATTGTGGTTACAGACTTTGACCTCTACCCTAACCGCATCAAAGAGAAGCCCCGCAAGCGATACAACTATTCTAAAGCAGACTGGAACCACCTGAACTCTGAAATCTTGCAATTATCAGACAACATCGTGACAATGAGAAAGGAAGGAACTCCCGTTGAAGACATGTGGACACATTTCAAACTTAACTTGATAGCAGCAGCTGAACGCTTCATACCTACCAGCCTTCGACGAATCAACTTTACATTACCTTGGGTCAACTACAAACTTAAGAGACTGTTAAAGCATAAAAAGAGACTATACAACCAAGCCAAGAAGACCGGCAACTGGACCAACTTTAGATTCCATCAGAAGGAATGCAGGAGGAAAATGAGGCAAGCAGAATGGCGCCACATTAACACCATCATTGAGGACGGGCTAAGAGACAACAACTGCAAACCCTTTTGGCGCTATGTCAAGACAAGGCGACAAGACAACACAGGAGTTGCCCCGCTCTTCAATGAAGGATCTCTCCATAGTGATAGTTCTTCCAAGGCAAAGATATTGCTTCAACAATTCCAGTCGGTCTTTACAAAAAGAGAGGACACACCATTGCCAGAGATGAAGGGCACCCCCTTCCCCGCTGTAGAGAAACTAACGGTTACTACAGAAGGCGTCGTTAAACTACTCAAAGACTTGAACCCCAACAAAGCTACAGGACCAGACAACATCCCTAATCAAATTCTCAAAAACTGCGCCGATACTGTTGCCCCAGGATTAGCAGCCATCTACAACACCTCACTAGAGACTGGACAGCTCCCCGCAGACTGGCTAACAGCGAACGTCTCCTCAATATTCAAGAAAGGCGATAGAAACAAAGCAGAAAATTACAGACCAGTATCTTTAACATCCGTTGCATGTAAGCTATTGGAACACATCATCTGTCGACATCTACATACCCACTTCGAAAAACACACCATCCTCACCAGTAGAAACCACGGATTCAGAACAGGCCACTCTTGCGAAACCCAACTACTCACTACTATGCAAGACATTCTCTCCTCACATGACAAAGGCCATCAGACCGACATCATCATCCTGGATTTCAGCAAGGCATTTGACACTGTGCCACACAACAAATTACTACACAAGCTGGATCATTACGGCATACGAGGCACCATCCACACCTGGCTCACAAACTTCCTGACCAAGCGCCAGATGAGAGTGGTCCTGGATGGAGAGGCATCAGAGGAAGTAGCTGTCGAATCCGGAGTCCCCCAAGGCACAGTGATGGGTCCTTTACTCTTCCTCTGCCACATCAACGACCTGCCGGACACAGTAAAATCAACAGTGCGACTCTTCGCAGACGATTGCCTACTCTACAGAGAGATCCGCTCCTTCCAGGATCACATCACACTCCAATCAGACCTCAAAGACCTAGAGAGATGGGCCAAGCAGTGGGGAATGCGATTTAATGCGCAAAAGTGCTACGTTCTCTCCACCAGACACAAGTCACAACACTTCTATAGCCTTGGAAACACTATACTCCAACAGACTGATACTACCCCCTACCTAGGCGTCCAAATTTCTGCGGACCTGAAATGGGCTAACCACATCACAAGCGCCTGCAAGAAAGCTGGATCCACACTGGGCTTCCTACGCCGAAATCTCCGGAACTGTCCACAAGAGTGCCGACGCCTAGCCTACATCGCACTTGTTAGATCCACTCTCGAGTATGCCGCAGTGGTGTGGGATCCTTACCTCCAACAAGACATCGACAAGCTGGAACGCATCCAACGCCAGGCTGCACGGTTCATTATGAGAGACTACAGATCCCGGGACCCAGGATGCATTGGCAGGATGCTTCACGAGCTCCACCTCCCACTACTTGCAAAACGTCGCCAACAACTCAGGCTGACCATGCTCTACAAGATAACCAGAGGACTAGTTACTGCTCTCCCTCCCAACACCTTCCTTACTGCTGCCAAGAACAAACGGAAAATCCGCCCCACCACCTTTAAAGGATATGACACACAGAACATCATAGAGAGGCAGATAAACAACAACAACACATGCTTTATTTTACCACCCTCATCATCAGATCTCTACAGAAACTCCTTCTTCGTAAGGACAGTAGTGGAATGGAATAGCCTTCCCGATGACATCATCAACCTATCCTCACCTAGCTCATTCTCCTCTGCAATCGGGAGGTACAGGGAGGCTGACAAGTTCTTATAGAGTCAACATAATAGAACAGTGATTTTAAACTTTTAATTGTACACATATCACCAGGCTTCCACAAGAGGAGCCCTTTTAAGAATATAATAGGCAATATGAAGTTAGTACAAAAAAAACTATGGAGCATATTTTTTTTTTTTTTTTCTTTTTCTTTTTTTTAAATCAAATTAATTAGCGCGCACACACCACCACCGCGTTAATAGCCATCTATGGCTCCTGTGGTGTTTTCTGCCAACAACATCATCGGCAGTATCCAGATCCAGATCAATTCTTTCTGTCTCTTTCTTACTTTTACTCTGTATGTGTGCGTGTTTGTGTATGTGTGGGTGTGGTTGGTTAACTACTTTATGGAATACTTGATGTACTGACTTATGTGTTTTTCTATTATAGTATCATCAAACATTCTTTGACATGTAAATTGCTTGAAATTAAATACAAATGTATTATACGTGTTGGAGTACAAAATTAAAGGGGAAAAAAAGATTTTGGGATGTACCCAATTATGCAGGAGAAGAGCGGTGAAGGTGAGAAAACTGGGGTTCTTGCCTTTCATCATTGGTTTTACCTTTTGTCAGAACTGATGAGAGAGGCAGAGCAGAAAGTGTGCTAAGACCCATCAGCGACGAAGTCACGGGAAATAGGGTAGAAAGCAAAGCGATTAAACTATCCAGACAGCGGTAGCTTGTTTCACTCGTGTATTCTCCCAGTAATCCAGACAGTTTCAAGCTTTCGCAGCTCATTTCTTTATAATGGTAGTATGGGGCGAGTGAAATATCAATTGCTCCAGCGAGTCTGGATGCTCCTGTTCTCTTTGACTCTCTCCGTGATCCTCTTTGACTGATTCCCACGTGAGAAACCTGTACTGGATACCAGGATGATGGATGATCTAATGAGAAAGCCGCTCCCTCTGTGCCAGAAACACACATTTTTCCTCCACGTCTTGGGCCACGCACTTCGCCACCTCTTACCGATTTCGCTCCCACCGCACTGCCGCTAAAAATTAACATAGTCAACCACAGGCATAGTCAACCGCAGAATGAGTCCGTGTGATATTTTGGCGGTTCTCGATTATTCCAGACTGGTGGATCAGAGAACCTTTTTTTGGCCTTGTAGTAAAGTGGTTGGTAAGTGGTGGCATACAGATAAGATAATTATACCGTTCTTGATATAAAGCTGAATATCTACAAGGAACAAAAAAGTTTAAACAGGGACTTATGATAAAATGTGAACGAATACAATTTTGTGGTTCTCAAAATATTTACATAAATATGATTAATATATTTCTGTTCCACTACAGTGAAAGACAATACATACACAATCCAGGTACTATTTAATACATACTACGAAAGCTATAAAATAGTTGAGTGCTGACATGCAGACTGATATTATATTGCTGTGGAAGTGCAATGCTCGTTAAACGTGCATGTGGTGAAAAAAGCATGCCATTATGAGGCTTTACTGCTGCGGACTGGCCCTGGCCCTATTCGGATATGCCTGGGCCTACATCTAATAATACTGCAGACGGGACCGTAGGTCACGTCATATTTAATATTACTGCAACAAACTGGCTATGCGATAGCACAAGCACCGTTCAGTATGGCTGTTATGTCCAGTGGCCCTTGATGCATTTCCTGCTGCGATTTCTGCACAGCAGACATACTGGCGCCAGTAATAGCTTTTTGCTCTTGGGGTTCTTTCCGGCCATGGACCATTGCCTCGAGTGTGTGGCTCTTTCGGTTTGATAATGTTCAATGGACCGTTCTCCCTACCATTATATTTATCGTACCACTTGTTCTTATTTTCTGTCATCTTGTCTTGCCTCATTTGATTTCTTCCTTGTTCACTTATTGGTGTAAAATGGAGACCTCACCCCCACCCTCTCTCTCACTACACACACACACACACACACACACACGAATCAGAGAAAATAGTATTTTAAATTGCTATTAGGTAAATGTCATTAACAGGCACGTCGACTGTCAAACTATCCCTTTTGGTTTTTTTGCTTCATTGCTAATTCGTACTTTGTGTTTGACTTAAAAATAAAAAAAAAGAAAGTGTATATATGTTGACAGGGCTGAAAGTTAAAGTATTTATAACATTTCAGTTGGCAACTGTGACAAAATGTGATTTAGACTTTGTAACTATTACCTAAGACAGATTACAGCTGAAATCAATTACATTTAACTTTGGGGGTCATCATACAGTGGGTCATTTAGCAACGGTCACAATGTAATCGTTTATCTGTCGTCTGAGCGGTTCACTGTCTGAGCGGTTCACTGGGACACTCGGATAACCGTCTCCATTGTTTGACATCACTCAGTCTGTTGGGATAGTTGTATTTTTATCGGGATGTTTAACCTTCCCACACTGCTGTTATGGATTATTAACGACAGTTATCGTTGTGTATTGTCGGCGTGTCAGCTTGTTTCTAATTCTATCAAACTGTGAGCGTGCGACTATCAGTCTTTGTTTGGAGTAACGCAGAGAAGAGTGTTTATTGTAGGAGTATTATCTTGCTGGTCTTATCTTCAGTATCAGTTTTGACTGCAAATTACGTTTACAACTTGATATGTTCAGGCAGGCAGTACAACAAATTAGTCAACTTAAAGGTGGATGTAGCTGTTTGTTTTATTTAAAGTGTATTCTAAATAATAATAATAATAATAATAATAATAATAATAATAATAATAATAATAATAATAATAATACAATTTATATTTCGCACTTATCTCAGGGTTCACGAAGACAGCACGTACACCCACACGCCTGTTTTCAGATGCTAACAGGTTAATTGAGTTCCCGGAGAGAATGATAACCGTTGCCAGTCCATTAGTGATGCAAGCCTAACGCAGCAGTGTCATGTATTATCATAACCAGCCGATTGATCGTGGCCTATATCTTGGTATCAGAATACAAATTGTACTTAAAAGTGGTTAAACAATGATGTAGCTTATCCATGTTATCTGTAACAATGATGTGTATGCATCTATTCCTTCGTCACGTTCCTCATGGTACTCTTGAGACAAACTTACATTACATTATTGTTGCTTTAGGTCCAGCGGACTCTTCTGAGCCAAATCAGGACCGGACAACCCCCAATTCGCATAAAAGATCTGCCGAAACAACCCTAGTGGTAAAACCGAAAGGTCTCCACCAGCCAGTCACTTTACAATAACGACATCCCACGCAGGGGACGGCTTAGGCTTCACCCCAACTTATCGAACCTCTGTTTACAAAAACAAAATAGAATACAAACATCATTATAAATTATCAACAAAACACATACATGTAAAATGCCTACATTGCTAAATAATAGCATCATAGGAAGCCCTAGTGACCACCTGACAGAAAGCGTCCAATATTCCCAAGCTGATCCAACAGACCTCATACACAAATAAGGAGTCTTGTCCCGGAAGAGTTTTCAAGAAAAAAGGTAGGAGACTGGAAGAAGACGATAGTGTAGCAGATTGATAGAACAGAGCAGGAATGAGAAAGAGCAAATGAGAAAGACAGCGACAGTGGGAATTTAAAGCACTAAATTTCCAGAAAGTGGGGATACTATTTATACTGAAACCCCCGGCACCCCAACGGGGGTTGAGACAAACTAAGCCATCCAACGCTGGCATGCACTGTCCGTAGAAGATCCCAACGTTCAAGCTTTTCTTTTCATCATGTAGTCCAAACCATTGTCTGCATTTACTTGGAGACACAGGCAGTCATAAGATTGAAACTTAATTATGGTAGTATAGAGAAAATTGGCGTATGTGTAGATCGAATTTGAAATCATTTAAAATGAACTATAGAAGGATGCTGTCGTCTACGGGAATGTTTCATAGTGCGGTTAGAGATACAAGGTTGGTTGAAACGTGTGTGTATGAATGTGCCGTACTTTATAACTGGATAAAATCTGTTGTGGAAAAAAAGCTACCTTAGCTTTGTATTGCGTTGGCTTGTGTTGTTAATTTGTGGATGGCAGTTGTGGTATAGATGCTGCATGGTACAGCAATGAATTCAAAGCTAGCGAGTGCTTTTATAGTGTTTAATTGTTAGCACCAAATTGATGTTTTTTTGTTTTATTTTCAAGCGGCAATCGAGATTACATTACATTATATGATTAATGCTTTAGGTCCAGCTACAACCGAGATGAAGAATTTTGTTTTAAATTTAAAAGAAACATGATAATAATAAAAGAAGAAAAGAATTGAAAACTAGAGGATGGATACTATTATGACGATATATTTTCATATTTTCTCCTAGCCCACTGTTAACAGCTCTTAAAGTTTTAGTTTTAAAATTCTACTCTAAACCCAGTTAAGTAGAGTGCTGTCCCTTTATCTAAAGCCAGCAGTGGTACCGTGTCAACGTAGTAATGCAGATCCAGTGGGAATCACAACATTCACAATGAGGTCAAGCTATGTTCTAGAGAGAATTGATTTTGAAAATGAGGCAGTGTTTTTACTTGTATTTAATTGATTCACTGAAAGTCGTCATATGAAAAAGTTTTAAGAATTTTTTTTATTTTAATTATTATTGACATAATTGGATGTAGACCTATATAAATAGTTTACATTCAGAAACCGATTCCCGAAATGGGTATTATTGATAGTACTTGCAAGGGAGACTTATTAGATCGGACATATACTACGCTAAGTGGTCAGTCCCATTGCTTTTTGAAAATCAACTTGAGGCTGTGTAGTCAAAAAAATTCACCTTCTGGCACTGGCACCTTATTCAACCAGATTCTTTAGATGTGATGGATCGTACCGTACACTCACTGTACAGGTCAGCCTAGAACACGTGGCTACCACTGTAGACAGCGGCAGTTACGACATTCCTGACCGTAAAGCACAGGTCAACCGAAGGAACGCGACACGAAAGTGCAAGTCACGTTCCTTACGCGACCGAATGGAACAAGCCGGGTAAAATGAGACTAATGACCATCCCGGCCGGCGCAGAGTTTCTGAGACCATTGCCTTACTCGGACTTGATTCTACTCCTAGGTTCACTTTGATTAGTACTCGTAGCAACGCTGGTATGGCTGACTCAAGTCTTATGCAATTTTTTTTCAGCTAGATATGCATTCAGATATTACTGCGACAGACTAGGACACAGGGTTTGGCGATAAACTGACGAGTTGCAATGTTACACCGATCTAATTGCGGTCAGCAATATTATATTGATATATTATTCAGCAATTTTGATTAATACTATTGCTGGTGGGAGTGACAAATATTAGTTATCGTGATGGTTAACTTATTTCTGACTGTTATTGAATGTTATGTATTAGGAAGGTGTAGTTATTATGAAGTGGGGCTATATTTGGAAATGTCATTAAGGTATTATATAGCCCTTATCTTACGTTTGTCTGTATGTCAATAATAAAACGAACACTATTGTCAATAGAGCCGTGTTGTGTATTATGTATTTATTACAAAGGGCGTGGCGAGTCATTATAGTTATTATTAGGGTTATGCCGTCGTGTCGTATTATATTTTGTTACTATTGTCAGCATTAAGTATCATGTATCGGTCAAGTGCTGCTGACCAGGCCAGAGAAAATCAATACAGCGACTGTCCACAACGTGCGATGCAGCGGCAGCAGCAGATCCTGACTTGCCATGATCCGCTGTGCTTGTATGTGTCTGTCTGTCTGCCATATTTCAATTTCAAAGTGTTAAAAAATAAAAATAAGTCGTCTTATGATCACTTATTTCTTTGTGTGTGTGTGTGTGTGTTTTATCTTGATTTTCACAAAGGTATTTTATGTGTTGCTTCTGCTTTTGTTTCAGCAACCCTATGCACGCAGCCTGCCGCCGGCTGGCCAGTGTCTAGATATTACTGATATGGAAGGTAAGAAGAAGCCATTTATTTTCAGCTGTGGTAGTTGGTTATCTTCTTGCTGCTCACTTGGCTGTGCCTCTCACTGTTCCCTCTCCTTCCACACCGGTCTCTTGGCCTCAGTTAATATATTTGATGAACGTTCTCATTTTAATGGTTTAATTCATTTTCTTCTTTTAAAAAACAAAACAAAACAAAAACATTTTGTGGACTTGTTCACTCCGCTTCCCATCCAACTAGCAATTGTCCTTCTTTGACCCACCTTCCTCTTATTGCCCATTCTAAAATCACGTTAGTTGGTATAGTCAATAGACAATCAGTCTATTGACAATCTATAGTCGATCAGCCAATAGACGCTAAATTAAATAAGTCAAAAGAAAGGTCACGTAGGCTGTTTTCAACTGGAGAGAGCCCCTACGTACGATAATAACTATCAAGAATTATGGGAATGTTGACAGCAACCAATGCAAAGAATGCACACAGATACAGGCGGTCATATTACGCTACATAATTCATAACCACTTTTATTCTCTTCGCCTTTTTCTGTATCCCTTTTCGGTCTCTATAATCCTGCATGCAGCTGAACTACAGGACGCGCTGAGAGGCAGGGTGAGTGTGTGTAGGATGTGGTGTAGGGGAGGGTGAGAGTGGTGGGAGAGTAATGGAAGTGTGCCAAGCCATATCCGTTTAGATTTTAAACGCGCCTACGCAGCTGTGCAGGAGGTGGGGAGCAAGAATGCCAACGAAAATGTTCTCTCCGCCTAAAAAAAGGCTCTCGTCTAAGATGCACCACCTTGAAGTCAAATGAATGAATACTCTCTCTCTCTCTCTCTCTCTCTCTCTCTCTCTCTCTCTCTCTCTCTCTCTCTCTCTCTCTCTATGTCTCTCTCTGTCTCTCTCTGTGTCTCTGTCTCTCTCTCTCTCTCTCTCTCTCTCTCTCTCTGTCTCTGTCTCTGTCTCTGTGAGCATGATCCGTTGCATTCAGTGACTGCTGCTTTATAGCTTACCACCCGGTCCGAATGGGGTTTTGTAAGCTAATAGAACGTGTGTCTAGGGCATCAGAGGATTCCACACACACAAACACACACACAATAGAGGGGGTCGTGAATTTGCGCCGGAAAGTAAATGGAATACCATGCATTCCACCAATCATAGGATTATAGAGTAAAAGAGCACGGATTAACTTGTACAGGCTGACGACATTGATTGAAATACCAAGGAAGGTGTCGGATATCGCAGTGGTTGGAGCACTCGCTACTGTGTCGCAAGTTAAGCACCGTCCACTGCGGTTAGCACAAACGCAAAACGTGAAGCGACAAATAACAACGCCCCTAGTTGACTCAACTGTGACTGAGTACCTGCTCTCTTATTGGGTGGGGAAGGCAAAGCAGCGAGGGAGAGAGATGGGCATCACCCTCATTACGCTGGCCCAAGATAAGTGTGATCTCCAACATCACGCTCCCCTACGGCCACAAGGCTATGGGACCACCTTTACCTTTTTCTATTATTTTTACCAAGGAGAGTATAGATGTGTGTGCCCAAAAGATTGTGTTAGCATACGGTTAGAAAATTGCGTGTTTAGATGTGAAAGCACATAAGTTCGAGATACGAGCGATCTTCAAGACTTTAAACTGAGAGGCCGATGTTCATGGAGGTAGTAATGGTGACAATATTGTTAAACCTAATCTTTCTTTATTTTAGTTTTTGCACAGATTGAGTAATCAAAATACAGGAGTGAATTTACAGGGAGGTGTGTTTGTTGTTTTTTGTAGGGGTAATACAGGGAGGTGTGTTGTTTTTTGTAGGGGTAATACAGGGAGGTGTATTTGTTGTTTTTTTGTAGGGGTAATACAGGGAGGTGTGTTGTTTTTTGTAGGGGTAATACAGGGAGGTGTATTTGTTGTTTTTTGTAGGGGTAATACAGGGAGGTGTGTTTGTTGTTTTTTTGTAGGGGTAATACAGGGAGGTGTGTTTGTTGTTTTTTGTAGGGGTAATACAGGGAGGTGTGTTTGTTGTTTTTTGTAGGGGTAATACAGGGAGGTGTATTTGTTGTTTTTTTTTGTAGGGGTAATACAGGGAGGTGTGTTGTTTTTTGTAGGGGTAATACAGGGAGGTGTATTTGTTGTTTTTTGTAGGGGTAATACAGGGAGGTGTGTTGTTTTTTGTAGGGGTAATACAGGGAGGTGTATTTGTTGTTTTTTGTAGGGGTAATACAGGGAGGTGTGTTTGTTGTTTTTTTGTAGGGGTAATACAGGGAGGGAGAGAGAAAGAAAAGCATTGGAGCACGAGTACAGTCTCCCAATAGAATACAGACATGCTGCCCAGCACTTTGCAGTCACTCTTCTTCTTCTTCTTCTTCTTCTTCTTCTTCTTCTTCTTCTTCTTCTTCTTCTTCGTCTTCTTCTTCTTCTTCTTCCATGCAAGACATTGCTGTCGGTAGAGGTTATGCTAGTAGCCAGCAATAAAACATTGATTCAAATCTTTTGCTTTCTCCTTTTGAACATCCCGTGTTCATACTGCCTTAGACTAGTAGTTCTCTTGTAAGCAAATAAAAAAAAGTCGTGAAAAGAACACCTCATCTCATGCTTAGGGTCTTTTGAACAATCGTCATTATTTGCTAGGAAAATATTGAAGATTTTGCAAAAAGTATGAAACAATGATTGACATGTATGCCCAGACCTCTTGAACTACTGTTTGTCTTTGGCATGCTGGGGTAACTGAGGACAATGTAAGAGGAGTGGTCAGTTTAGTTTACCTAAACTGCGTATTGGAGAGAGATGGAGAGTACAAAATGAAATATAGAAATAAAAGAGACAGTAGTCGGTAATGATCTGTGGTAGGCTTTCATGGAGACTGTTTCATCAGATTTCTCCTAACTTGTCTTGCGTTATCAGCGTGTCTTGGGTTATAGTAACCCCAGTAGCTAAATCAATAGACAGCTTACAGTGAGACTGTGTACTTTCCATCAGGATAGGATGAATCAATACTGGACGCTGGTCACTGACAGCTGTTGAGGCTTACACAGCACTTACCACCATAATTTTCATTTTACAGCTGTGAGCGCTTGATACAATTTATTTAGTGATAGATGATATATGAGTATGACTGAGAAGTCATATTGAATCACCTATGACGCAGTCAAAAGTAGTATAGAAGTTTATATGTTTAGGTTTGACGGTATTAATAAAAAAAAAATTGTATAAATTGAAATTGAATTAAATTTGTAAAATATAATTCATGTTCAAGCTGACCTACATTGGAATGTTTTATATGATTTGACGCAGAAGGGGAGACGCATTTAAAGGTCTTAAGTAGATATGGATAGTGCATTCAAATGTATAGAATTTCATTTGAAGGTTGAGTTGCCCAAACTTTTTGTTTGTGATGATTGTAAAAGGATATTCTTTCAAACATTAAAACATCTTATTTCCCCCAGTTGTTTTCTTTTCTTCTGTTCTGCCCAACAGTTATAGTTATACACAGACCGATAATTCACAGTGTGATTCCAATTTTAAAATTAAATAATGATCACACTTTTGAGAAAATCCTCCTCCTGTACTGTTATTGTTTGCTTTGAACAAAATAATGTGAATGTTAGGACTGTCTGCACCACATAGTTTCAGGTTTATTTCTAGTTTTAACTAGGTACAATACAAAATGGAGACTCCTGGGTCAGATAAAAGTGCTTGTCATATTGAAAGTTTTTTTTTCTCTCCCGAATATGCTCAGCGTGACCCAGGACATGGTTAGCTGCACTTTAAGACACTTTCGCTGCATTACTTTCTTTCTTTTTTTTTTCTTTTATCTTGGTTACTGAACTCTTTCGAGGGAAGATTGACCCAGATTCTAATTAAATTGTGTAAAATCTAGTTTCATCAGCTTCGCTTTATCAGGTTAGGTTACTTTACATTCAAAGGTTCAGAGCTTCTGCTCCTTTGCAGGGACAGATGGATATGACAGTGCTGAGCATTAGAAAATAGCAAACCTCTACTTTGTATATTCATATGATTATGGCCGTTATTGGAAAACGGTACTATGGCTAATGTAGTGACGGATCTGTATAAAGGGACATAATTGTAATGCTCTGTGGGCTGTTTCAGCAGACAATGCAGAACATTGCTTGTGGGTTATCCTGAATCCCTGCATCAGAATGGAGCTAACTGATGGGTGGGAATGAGGGGTGGTCCTGGGTCTGTGTGTCCGGGCACGTGTATTCATATATATGTTAAATTTAAAATGTTTCTTTCTGTAAACGCTATGTATGAGCTCTAATGAAGGACGCTGTACAAATGTTTATTATTATTATTATTATTATTATTATTATTATTATTATTATTATTATTATTATTATTATTATTATTATTATTATTATTATTATTATTGTTGTTATTATTGTTTAATAAAATCTATTTTAGAATGAATGCATGTAGCATCCCAGAACAAGCACATGTGTAGAAGTATTGCGGGAACTTGCTTTAATTTCATATTATATATTTAATTACATTAAAAAAATATTCCACCTCAACCACTAAACATACTGTTGTATATAAAAACATTAAAAAAATTACAAAATGATTAGCCTTCTTGTCTATAATTTTTTTTAACTCTCCAGTGTCTTGACATTTTCTTACAGCTTGGAATTGCGTCGGTTGTTAGTATTGCATTCACAATTATTTTGGTTTACCTTGAATATAAAAAGATAGACTGTGGACTTTTAGACTTATTTTGAAACAAATTAATAGTTTCCAGAAGTTCGAGGAAAGACGTCTCCAGTCACTACTTATAGTTCATAATCTGAGCTGAGTTATTTTGTCTGTCAGTTTAGCGCAGTATGGAACTCTGTAGTTTAATTTTACATACAATTGTGGAAATATTTTTGTTACGGGCATTTCAATATTCTTATGTTTACTGTGACTAAATGTGGCATAAACATATTTTTAAATGTTCCTTCCTATCCTATCTGGTAACTCGAAGGTCGCTGGGGCACCACAGATTTAACCAGTGTACTCCATCGTTCTCTGTCTTCAGCAACCCTCATGGCGTCGCTCAGCGTCAAGCCAGTCCATTCTCGAATGTTGTCCTCCTACGTCTTTTTATCTCCCTCTTTTTCTGCCTTAAATTTGGCTTATAATTTTATACCAAAAAAGGTTTACTTTTTTTTTTTCAACTGAAATATTAGACACTTTCGTGTTTTATTTGACTAAATGTGCAGTGTTTTGTTTGTGTGTTACAGCAGCAGCAGGCGATTCAGAACACAGATTCTCGGAGTACAATTTTTCCTCATTACAGCGTTGCCATCTCTGCGACAAACTGTTGTACGGGCTTGTGCATCAAGGGCTGCAGTGCAGGGGTGAGTCCATCATTTGTGTCTTTTTGTGGTTGATTGTGTGTTTGAATTTATTTCTATGCCTGGGTTCTCTATATTTATCTCATTAACTCACACTCTGTTCGCCACGAAATGTATGCTGATGACACCCAACTTAATCACTCTGACTCTTCTTCTAACTACATTCATCGGACCCTTCAAGATTGTGTTACTGAGGTAAAATCGTGGATGTCAAACAACGGTCTCAAGCTAAATGATAACAAAACTGAGGCTCTCTGTGTTTCTCCGTCATCTGCAGACCCCTCTTCTCTTCCCTCAACTATCACTATTGGAACTACTTCTATTTCTTTTTCTGACACTGTTCGCGACCTTAGGTTTTTTTCTCGATCAGGATCTCTCCATGCAGCAACACGTTGCAAAAACTTGTCAGATTGCATACATTGAACTTAGACGCATAAGCTCCATTCGACAGTATCTCACACAAGAAGCAACAAAAACACTAGTTAGCGCATGCATTCTGTCTAGATTGGATTATTGTAATTCACTCCTTGTGGGTTGCACACAGAAAGTCCTTATACCTCTTCAGCAAGTCCAAAACTCTGCAGCTAAACTCATCTTCAAAGCACGGAAATCACAGCCTTGCACGCCTCTCTTTCAAGAACTACACTGGCTCCAAGTTGAACAACGAATTAAATATAAAACTTCATGTCTTACTACCACATCATCTCTTGAACTGCTCCTAGATATATTTCCGAACTTTTGACTGTCTATGTTCCTTCTCGCTCTCTCCGCTCGTCTGCAGATGAAAGGATGTTCAGTGTACCAGAATACCACAGGGTAACACACGGTGGTCGAGCCTTCAGTTTCTCCTCCGTTCAGACCTGGAACTCGCTATCTCGTTCCGTCCGTCACAGTCCTTCACTAGCGTCTTTTAAAATGAACTTGAAGACGCATCTTTTTAAAGAGGCCTTTTCTTAGGCGCCCTTAGTGAGTTTTTGTGTGTGTGTGTGTGTGTGTGGGGGTGTTTGGATGCATTTGTGGTTGCGTGTTATTGACCAATGGATGCATGTTGTGTTTACATTTCTTTGTGTAAAGTGCTTTGTGATTTTTGAAAGCGCTGTATAAATTGCCTGTTATTATATATTATTATTATAATTATGTGCACATTGTGTATATTCTTAGTAGTTGTAGATTTTTTAAGACTTTTTAAGTTTTAATCAGAATAGCCTGGTTCCATTTGCACTTAATGGCTTTTGTGTGTATATTATGGATTTGTTTTTCGATTTAAAAGATAACAGTATTACTCCACAAACGTTCCAGGAGACTTGATATAAAGCATAATGCGTGAAGGGGTTGAGAGATGCCTGTGGGACAATACTTACTACTTTATGTTAAACTTTGATGTAGATCTATGCCTTAGGGCATATCATAATTGTATTGAACTTTCAAAACATTCTGGTCCATTCCAGTGAAAGCTTATATAAACATGAGCTTATATATGCATGATGTTTGGCGGGATGTATTACTTATTGAACTGAGGATTTTATTTGCCCTATTTATTGTGAGTTATTGGAGAAAATTCATTTGAATAGATTTAAATCATGATTTCATTTGTCATCTATTTTCAGTATAGGTTCAGTGATGCTATAAATTTTGCTTTTATGTTTACAATTACAGTGTTAATTATTCTCAGATTACTGTTGCAACTATTCGTTGAAATATTTCTTTTTACTCTGTATGTTTACAGTTACAGTGTTAATTATTCTGCACCTATTCGGTGGAATATTTATTTATACTGTGTTGTGATTGTTATTGTGATTATTGCAATGACCATTGTTTCAGAGTGCGGCCTTTGTTGCCATCAGTTCTGTTCCTCCCAGCATCCCACACAGTGCAGTGTTCCAAAGTTAGAACGGATTCGACGGCCCAGCTTCACACAAAGTCAGTACTGGGTTTCTTATATTGTATAATTAAAGATTGGTAGGTTTGATTGTACGTTTACAAAGCACTGTTATTGGATTATTTATTTACTTATTTTTAATTTTACAGTAAATGGTCGTTAGGAACTATGAATTATCTTAAGAGTTAGACTTTTGAAGAGGTTTGCTAAACAGAGTTAGACTTTTGAAGAGGGCTGCTAAATAAAGAGTTAGACTTTTGAATTAGGCTGCTAAATAAAGAGTTAGAATTTCGAAGAGGGCTGCTAAACAAAGGTTTGTTCGTTTTTTGTTGTTGTTGTAAATTGTTCATAGTTTATTATTTTGTATTGATCATACTGTATCATTTGTAGTAACAATAAATTATATCAAAAGTATTGCTTTTTTGTTTTAGATGCGGTATTTGGGTCGGAACTTTGTGAGGAGGTGGAGAAATCACGCATGGAGGCGCCGTGGCCAGTTATCAAATGCATCGAAGAGATCGAGCAATGGTGCTTAGAACACAGTAAGCGTTGTAGAAATATTACTTATTACTTATTAGCTCTTTCTTCGTGATGTGTACAAGAATATTACATATTTGATGATAATGATAAGAGCATTTATTGCAGTCCTAGGTTTCAGTTTAAAATACTTCTATACAGGTCATTCATAAAATAGTAAGACGCAAGTGATGGTCAGCAAGACATGGAAGGCTGCATTCAGTGAAACTGAGTCTTTTGGGCCGGCTATCTTTTGAAGGATTTTGGGCTGAATATCTATTGAAGGCTTTGGGGGCCGCCTATCTATTGAAGGCTTTTGGGCCTGCTATGGGCCGACTATCTATTGAAGGCTTTTGGGCCTGCTCTCTATTGAAGGCTTTTGGGCCTGCTCTCTATTGAAGGCTTTTGGGCCTGCTATGGGCCGCCTATCTATTGAAGGCTTTTGGGCCTGCTATGGGCCGCCTATCTATTGAAGGCTTTTGGGCTTGCTATGGGCTGACTATCTCTTGAAGGCTTTTGGGCCTGCTCTCTATTGAAGGCTTTGGGGCCTGCTATGTATTTAAGACCTAGCTACCCTGTATGAGGAGATTGATGCTAGTTATCACATCTTTGGGTTAGATTTCGTTTGTTTGATATTGCTTAGTGCTTCCTTTACGTGATTGTAAGAATTTTGTTTTGCATTTTCAGAATCAGAAGCGATCAGCATATATAGGATATCCGCAAAGACAGAAGATATCAACGAAATCAAGGAAGCTTTCAATATGGGTACGTTAGAGAGAGAGAGAGAGAGAGAGAGAGAGAGAGAGAGAGAGAGAGAGAGGGGAGGGGAGGGGGGGGGAGAGAGAGAGAGGGAGGAGGTAGGGTTCAACCCTACCATTCCTTTTTTTTTCTGCCCTAGACTTCCCCACCCCCTTTATTCCACTGTATTCTTCTCTCTGTCTGTTAATATATATTTTATTTATACCGTAGTCAGCCAGCTGAAAGCTGTTTCATTATTATTGTAGGGTTTGGCAGCTATTGGCTTCACTGAAATCTATATCCCTCCACCCCCCACCCCACCACACCCCTCCACCCCCCACCGTTCCTTTATTCCACTATTTCTTCTCTCTTTTGTGATCTTATTAAAACCGCAGTTGGCCAGCTGTATTATTATAGTCCTAGTACAGCTATTTACTTCCTTTTTCTTTTTTTTTCTCTTTCTTTGGTGGGGGGTGGGGTGGGTGAAGTAGGGGGTTGTGAGGAGGGGAGTGGGGGTGGGGGGGTAAGGGTTGGAATGCATTTCAATGGCATTTCTAGTATCACCATTATCATAGACATTTAACGATTTTACTGTTATTATTATTATGTTAGAACCAGCTTGCAACAGGGGGCAAAATATTATGCTAATCTGAGAAGTTAAAATGAGAAAAGACTATCTGATAGCACACTTTTTATTCAGTTGCACCGACTTTAATTTTGTATTACTTATTTATGATGTGTTTAATTCACAGACTGGCATTTGGTCTTGGTAAAATAATAATGATAATAATAAAAAGTAATGTTGGTATTATAGCAGACTTGTGTTATATTATTATTAATCTCATCATTAGGTTTATGTGTGTTGGAAATTTTTTATGATTCATCATGATATGAATATAGTTAGTGTGTCTGACTGCATTTTTATGTAGTTCATTAATTGTACATTGGTCTGACTGCATTTTTATGTAGTTCATGAATTGTACATTAGTCTGACTGCATTTTTATGTAGTTCATGAATTGTACATTCCGCAGTTGAATAAAATGTCTCATTGACAGTTTTGTCTGCATCTGAGTGAGAGGAGAGTGAGATTGTGTGTATGTGTGTGCGCGTGTGTGTATGGCTAGGTAGAAACACCGTTATTCTGACATACACTTGAACCTCTACGTACTTTCTTTTGACGGACCCCGTTATTTTGACGTCAAAACAGTGATCCGTTAGGGTTAGGGCTGTGTTAGGCTTAGTGTTAGGTTAAGGGTTAGGGTTTTCGTTAGAGTTAGAATTAGCTTTAAAAAATGGACACATTTCTAAAAACGTCGAAGAAACGTATGCAGAGTTTCATGAAAGTCGTCACAACGGCGTTTTTACAGGGTTGTGTGTGTGTTTGTGTGTATGTGTTCTTGCGTAGTATTTTCAATATTGATTTACCACTGACATTTTCAGTACTGATAATGGTCAGGCTTAACATTGGCAATAGTGTATAGCATTTGCAGTACTGCTTGCCATAGTGTGTAGTAACATGGGTGTTACCATGGAGTGCTGTGTTGAACAGGGGAACAGGAGAAGGTGAACCTGGCGACCTATGACGTCCATTGTATTGCCGGAGTGTTGAAAAAGTACCTCAGAGAGCTCCCCAACCCTCTCATACCTGTCGAGATGTACAACAAGTTTATTGAAGCAGCGAGTAAGTTGTCACTATTATAACTTTATGCAAATTTATTTAGTGTTAATCTGTAATGTAAATTCAATTGTAATTGTCATCAGTAACTGTCGGCAACAGTGGTCTTGCTTCCATTGTCGAATTCTTGTTCTACTTCTTTTTCTGTCCCCCTCTCCCTTCTTGTTCTTGTTCTTGTTCTTGTTCTTCTTCTTGTTCTTGTTCTTCTTCTTCTTCTTCTTCTTCTTCTTCCTCTTCCTCTTCCTCTTCCTCTTCTTCTTCCTGAAGTTCATCTTTTTCTTCTTCATGAATCCTGCCTTGTAAAACCAGCTTTGGTTGATATTTGGCTTGTACTGTACATATTAATTAAAATCGGTATTAAAATCAATGCATCCTTTTTGCTTCTTCTTCTTCTTCTTGAAAATATCCATTGAAAGAACAGTTAAAATTTGCCAGGATATTATGTCATGAGATTTTATGTGTCGTGGTTGCATCGATTTGTTTCATTTCTCTTTAAATACTTCTCCTTATTTTACTATGCTCTTTTCAGAGTTATTGAGGACAATATTTCACATCAGTGATCGCATTGCCGTGTTTCAATTTATTCACGACAATTCACATCAGTGATCGCATTGACGTGTTACAACTTATTGATAAAAATGTTTCACGTCAGCTTTGATTGGTTACGTTCTTTATTGTTCATTTCTTATCCTTAGTTTACTTTGATTTTCCCACAGAAGTATCCAGCAAGTCCGATCTATCCAAGTCATTGACGGATTTAGTGGAGGAGCTACCCTTAACCCACCGGTCGACCTTGACCTACCTGATGGCCCATTTCTGCCGCCTGTGGAGGTTCCAGAACGAGTCTGGTACCATGGATGGCATTGATAAGCTGTCCCACGTCTTCTGTCATATACTACTTCGGCCTCCTTGGGAGAAGATTATGTAAGTACATGTAGCGCATTTTTTACGTTGTAATAGGGTTGTTTTCTGTTGTGGTCATTGTTTTCTGTCTTACACTTAACGGTGAGTGTGTAGTGTTTAGTGTGTGCTTTGTATTCTGTCCTCTTACACTTGACAGTGAGTTTGTAGTGTTTAGTGTGTGCTTTGTATTTTGATGTCAAACCTGTTTCAAAAATGGATCAGAGAACGCAATGACTATTGTACAGTTTGTCTTCTTGCAGCGTGTTTTGTAGTGTTCTAGTGTCTTTGTAGTGTTCTAGTGTCTTTGTAGTGTTCTAGTGTCTTAGGGACCCAGTATTTCTTATCTCTCGCAGTAACAATGGGAATCGGCCCGTTTAGCTAATACGTTGAGAAGATGCACCGAGTGAGGACAATCTTCCAGGATGATGTGGTTGCACGCTTGGAGGGTTTTGTAATTTCTGACGACTTGCGTCATACAGCTGGCCCTTTAAGAACAAACGTACGCTATATAGCTGCATCGTAAAGAACAAACCTACGTCATGTAAGCAATACCATAAAGAACAAACCTACGTCATGTAAGCAACACCGTAAAGAACCAGCTTACGTCATATAATAATTTCCATGAAGAACAAACCTACGTCATGTAAGCAATACCATAAAGAACAAACGTACGTCATGTAAGCAATACCATAAAGAACAAACCTACGTCATGTAAGCAATACCATAAAGAACAAACGTACGTCATGTAAGCAATACCATAAAGAACAAACCTACGTCATGTAATACCATAAAGAACAAACCTACGTCATGTAAGCAATATCGTAAAGAACCAGCTTACGTCATATAATAATCTCCATAAAGAACAAACCTACGTCATGTAAGCAATACCATAAAAAACAAACCTACGTCATGTAAGCAATACCATAAAGAACAAGCTTACGTCATGTAATACCATAAAGAACAAGCTTACGTTATGTAGGTGCTAACGTTAAGTATAAATGCGTGAGAACTGCGCGTGGAACTGATGTCGTTAGGGAAAAAATGCTATATAAATACATGTATCCTAATTATTATTATGTTGCTGGTACCGTCCACACAGAGGAGTAGCAATATAAGCCAGCGTAGAGTGTTAACTGAAGTTATTGTATCGCGATACATGGAACTGCCTTGCATTGTAGGGCAAAACTTACACTGGCTGTAAACGTAAACCTGTCCAGTCATACAGCGTAGGTAAGCCTCGGAACAGGGAGTAGACCTCGAAGGCTCAGCTACACTGCATCGCTGTGAGTGCGCACAGAAAAGCGCAGTACACAATTTTCGCCAGTCAGTAGATGAACGGGAGTGACAAAGGTCAGACGACAGGACGGGAGTGACAAGGGTCAGACGACAGGACATAAGGGTGTGGTAGACCGGTTGTCAGGCAAAACATAATGTACAGCTTTCTTCCTGTCTGTCTTCTCTTGACACTAAACCCCTCTAGGGCAAGCCGGCCTAGCCTCGGCATGTACCGTAGTATTGTAGGTATGATATCGTGTGTGAATATGTACAGTATGCGTGGTCAGTTACCGTCGCTCTAGGCCGTCAGTCTCCTATGCCCAAGTTTCTAGGATCAAATAAGCTTATTGTGGGTTCAAGCCGGGGGGGGGGGAGGGGTGTGTGTGTACAACTCAACTTAGATGTGAGGTTTATGTGATCATCTACTCCTTGGCCTGAAAGTGGAAACTAAGGTCTAAACTGTACACATGCATTTCCTGGATCCAAGAAAGCATCAACTGCCAAACATCTGCCCCCACCTCCTTCATCTCCTTTTTTTTTTTTTTTTTTTTAAAAACTACCCCGGAGCGTAGTTTGCGGATTAAAAAGAACAACTAAACGTACAAAATCCAAGAACAAAGCTATAGTTCTTTGGTTGTTTATTTTATTTATTCAAGCATACACTCTCGCTCTCTCTTTCTCACTCTCTCACCCACATACGCATTCTCGCTCTCTGTCTCTCTCTCTCTCTCTCACTCGCACACACACACACACACAAATGAGCCGCATGGAAATTGTACTATGCAATAGTGTATGCTGTATCCGTGTATTGACACAATACAGTACGACAACAATACAATAAAGTACAGCTTTATCTTACTGCCTGATGCTGTGCTCATGTTTACTTATGTCGAACTTTTTGATTTTGCGAGGCTGCCCCGGACACTGCAAATGAAAAGATACCTAATTAATTATATTATTATATTACTTTATTATACTTTCACGTATTAAAATGGCATAATGTAGGTAGACTCAAGCAATGGGTAAAGATGTCCTATTTAAAAAAAATTGGGGGGTGGGGGGGTGACAAAGTGGATGGAAAGAGGGTGGAGAGGGAGAGAGAATTTTATTTTTAAAATAATAAATTCTGCAGTGAGTTGTTGTTGGCAGGTTCAAAGGCGCAAAGAAAAAAATAACATTAACTTCTGTCTGTCTAGTATTAGGAGCGTTGTACAAATCTATACGGTCTCTTAATGTGTAGAACTTTATAATAAGTAGATACATTTAAAGATAGTGTAGTAGGCTAAGGCAGTGATTGGAAATATAGATATCGATGGTTCAGAGCCTGTGGAGTGAAGTGTTTGTGAAATAGGTCTGGATACTTGGACACACATATAGTGCATGGACGGTTATGGGTACTTGGACACACATAATTATAGTGCATGGACGGTTATGGGTACTTGGACACACATGTAGTGCATGGACGGTTATAGATACTTAGGCAGGGGGTGGAAGAATTATGTCGGTTATTTGGCATTAAATGTAAGTGAAGGTCCACTAACATACCATTACTTTTTTTTCTTCTGTAAGGCCTAGCGTTGTAGCCGCATTAATAAATCGTAGAAGGGGGAAAAAGAAAAAGACTTGTGCGTAGGTCGGTTTTATCGTCACTTTTGTGGTGTGGTGGTCTGGAGTAGCTGGTGGCCATGTTTCTGCATGATTGACTGGGCCAAGTTGACGGGTGATATAGAGTACTAGGCCATGCTTGACCTCGGGGCATGTCTGGTGACGTCACCGCTGGCAGATCGGTCAACCTCCACCTACCAGCCACTCGCCCTCACCTTACTCCACCCCCATCCTTCCCCTCTGTCCTCTTGGCCCCTATCTCCACCGTGGCCCTATCTCCACCTTGGCCCTATCTCCACCGTGGCCCCACGTCAGTTTACAAAAAAAATGAGTACGAGGATAGCTTAGCGGAATTTGAAAAGGTTTGTAGATTGGGAACAGCCACGTGCTTGTCAGCATACCCAACATTGTATTCATTCAGGAAAAGGTTTGTAGATTCGGAACAGCCACGTGTTGTCAGCATACCCAACATTGTATACATACAGGAAAAGGAGCTGTTAAAAATCCACCTTAGATTAAACCGTGTTCAATATGCAGGTAAAGTGTTAATGTTTAGCTCACTCGTTTTGAAGCAGGTCTTTACGACAGTGGTTATTTCATGCAGCGCCAGACTGTGACGCTAACAGAGGCTTTGTTTATTACATGTTCTACATTCCGGTGGCTTTCGTTTTGCATTTGTGTCTTGTTTCGTTAACAATAGTTACTTGTAGTTGTATAAGGCTTGTTAAGAAAAGGTGTATTTTCATTTGAAATTCATCCGCATTGAATTGAAGAGCATCTTACATGCATTGCACTGATAGAGTCTGTGTATGTTAAGAAAAGGTGTCTTTTCATTTGAAATTCATCCGCATTGAATTGAAGAGCATCTTACATGCATTGCACTGATAGAGTCCGTGTATGTTAAGAAAAGGTGTATTTTCATTTGAAATTCATCCGCATTGAATTGAAGAGCATCTTACATGCATTGCACTGATAGTGACGGGCAGTGCAGTGTCTGATGAGCACGCACTACTAGCATGCAACCAAACATTCTTCTCACTTGACAGACCAGTTTCACGCTAGACGAGCCAAAACAATACCGTCGGTGTGAGTTTGTGTTTCGAGAGTGGGAGGGGGAGAAGATAAAATGTGTGGAGATGGGAGTCCGTGTATGTAGTGTATATAGATACAATGTGTGGAGATGGGAGTCCGTGTATGTAGTGTATATAGATACAGTGTGTGGAGATGGTAGTCCGTGTATGTAGTGTATGTGTGGAGATGGGAGTCCGTGTATGTAGTGTATATAGATATAATGTGTGGAGATGTGAGTCCGTGTATGTAGTGTATATAGATACAGTGTGTGGAGATGGGAGTCCGTGTATGTAGTGTATATAGATACAATGTGTGGAGATGGGAGTCCGTGTATGTAGTGTATATAGATACAGTGTGTGGAGATGGGAGTCCGTGTATGTAGTGTATATAGATACAATGTGTGGAGATGGGAGTCCGTGTATGTAGTGTATATAGATACAATGTGTGGAGATGGGAGTCCGTGTATGTAGTGTATATAGATATAGTGTGTGGAGATGGGAGTCCGTGTATGTAGTGTATATAGATACAATGTGTGGAGATGGGAGTCCGTGTATGTAGTTTATATAGATATAATGTGTGGAGATGTGAGTCCGTGTATGTAGTGTATATAGATATAATGTGTGGAGATGTGAGTCCGTGTATGTAGTGTATATAGATACAATGTGTGGAGATGGGAGTCCGTGTATGTAGTGTATATAGATATAATGTGTGGAGATGGGAGTCCGTGTATGTAGTGTATATAGATATAATGTGTGGAGATGGGAGTCCGTGTATGTAGTGTATATAGATACAATGTGTGGAGATGGGAGTCAGTGTATGTAGTGTATATAGATAAAGTGTGTGGAGATGGGAGTCCGTGTATGTAGTGTATATAGATATAATGTGTGGAGATGGGAGTCCGTGTATGTAGTGTATATAGATACAGTGTGTGGAGATGGGGGTCCGTGTATGTAGTGTATATAGATACAGTGTGTGGAGATGGGAATCGTGTATGTAGTGTATATAGATACAATGTGTGGAGATGGGAGTCGTGTATGTAGTGTATATAGATACAATGTGTGGAGATGGGGGTCCGTGTATGTAGTGTATATAGATACAATGTGTGGAGATGGGAGTCCGTGTTTGTAGTGTATATAGATACAAGGTGTGGAGATGGGAGTCCGTGTATGTAGTGTATATAGATACAATGTGTGGAGATGGGAGTCCGTGTATGTAGTGTATATAGATACAATGTGTGGAGATGGGAGTCCGTGTATGTAGTGTATATAGATATAATGTGTGGAGATGGGAGTCCGTGTATGTAGTGTATATAGATATAATGTGTGGAGATGTGAGTCCGTGTATGTAGTGTATATAGATATAATGTGTGGAGATGGGAGTCCGTGTATGTAGTGTATATAGATATAATGTGTGGAGATGGGAGTCCCTGTATGTAGTGTATATAGATACAATGTGTGGAGATGTGAGTCCGTGTTTGTAGTGTATATAGATATAATGTGTGGAGATGGGAGTCCGTGTATGTAGTGTATATAGATATAATGTGTGGAGATGGGAGTCCGTGTATGTAGTGTATATAGATATAATGTGTGGAGATGGGAGTCCGTGTATGTAGTGTATATAGATATAATGTGTGGAGATGGGAGTCCGTGTATATAGTGTATATAGATATAATGTGTGGAGATGGGAGTCCGTGTATGTAGTGTATATAGATATAATGTGTGGAGATTGGAGTCCGTGTATGTAGTGTATATAGATACAATGTGTGGAGATGGGAGTCCGTGTATGTAGTGTATATAGATACAATGTGTGGAGATGGGAGTCCGTGTATGTAGTGTATATAGATACAGTGTGTGGAGATGGGAGTCCGTGTATGTAGTGTATATAGATTTAATGTGTGGAGATGTGAGTCCGTGTATGTAGTGTATATAGATATAATGTGTGGAGATGGGAGTCCGTGTATGTAGTGTATATAGATACAATGTGTGGAGATGGGAGTCCGTGTATGTAGTGTATATAGATATAATGTGTGGAAATGAGAGTCCGTGTATGTAGTGTATATAGATATAATGTGTGGAGATGGGAGTCCGTGTATATAGTGTATATAGATATAATGTGTGGAGATGGGAGTCCGTGTATATAGTGTATATAGATACAGTGTGTGGAGATGGGAGTCCGTGTATGTAGTGTATATAGATGTGTGGAGATGGGAGTCCGTGTATGTAGTGTATATAGATGTGTGGAGATGTGAGTCCGTGTATGTAGTGTATATAGATACAATGTGTGGAGATGGGAGTCCGTGTATGTAATGTATATAGATATAATGTGTGGAGATGGGAGTCCGTGTATGTAGTGTATATAGATACAATGTGTGGAGATGGGAGTCCGTGTATGTAGTGTATATAGATATAATGTGTGGAGATGGGAGTCCGTGTATGTAGTGTATATAGATATAATGTGTGGAGATGGGAGTCCGTGTATATAGTGTATATAGATACAGTGTGTGGAGATGGGAGTCCGTGTATGTAGTGTATATAGATGTGTGGAGATGGGAGTCCGTGTATGTAGTGTATATAGATACAGAAGGAGAATTGTAGATGGGAGCATAATGAGAAGTGATGCGCGCAGTGCAGAGAAGATTCAGACATAGATATGAATGTACAGTACATGTATGTTTTTGTGTTTGGACGCACATTTTATCTGCGCGCATGTCGGTTTCTTAACGTTGACCATTGTGTTGGTCTCTCTTCCTATTAATGTTGTTAGATGTGTAATTGCGGTTGTTTATTTTGCATGTCTTTTTGCCGGCGTTCCAGTTCCTTACTTTAGGCGACCACCTTTATCCATTCATTCATTTGATCCCAACCTTTCTGCTTGCGTCACTCAGTTCTTCTTCTTCATCTTTGATAATTATGATGACTGCGCACTAAACTTCAATCTGTTGAAGAACCTGAGATCCTTGCTGTGCTGATTGAGAAGAAGTGTGGGGGTGGAGGGATAGGAAGAGGACTGTTACTTTCTTCTTTTTCTCCTCCTTCCTCCTGCTTTCTGCCTCAGTGTTTCGTTTGACATTCGTGATTCTGTGGGATGCGTGCTTACACCGTGTCTTGCACTTGTACTGCCGTCTCCGGTTTTGATGCATGACGTGAGAAAGGGGGGAGGAGGGAGTGGGCGAGCGGAGGGGGGAAGCGAATCTTCTTCCCTCCTACTCCCCGCTCTTCCTTCTTGCACCTTCCTCCATCCCATTAACCCATATAATATTGCCGTCCTACACCGACCTGGCCGACAGGGAGTGGGAAACAGTTAAAAGAGCTTTAAGCGCAAAGTAAAAGTTGCAGAGGGAAGGATACGACTAGGAGAGAGGGCAATAATACAGCCGTGCATAATGTGTTACAACAAGAGGAAATGAGACAAAAGGTTGCGTGTATAAAGTTATAAAGTAAGAATAAAATAAGGTTGGGGGATGGGTAGGTGGAGCAGATCTTGCGCTGCATTAAAATCAGAGATAGGGGGAGGGGGGGCGGGCATAAAAAAATGTTGGCGAAGAGGAGGAGGGTATACAAAGTTCGGGCATGGGGGAAGGCTTGATAAATGGGTTAGCACAGAAAAGGAAAAAAGATAGCGGCGACTGCACGCAACGTATTGGGGGCCTAGCGGGTTTTCATGGCTTGTGGTTTGGTAAAAGGAGTGTTGGTAGAAGGTTAATAATGTAAGGAGGAACATAGTGTTCATTCCACAAAGGAGGGCTTGAATACACAACGTGTATTATGTGCTTTACAAGACGGGGAAAGTAGACGGATAATAAAAGGTGTGCACGGTTGGAAGAAAATTGGAGGCATAATTGAGGAGATATGCATAGCTGGATAATAGCAAGGAACATAAAATATGTATACATGGTTTAGGGCAATATCAAATGCATGCGTCATGTGGGTGAAGAAAAGCGGATATAAATGATACTAAGCATGGTTGAGCAGAAGTAGCGGGATATAAAACATAGCGGGCTTTGTGAGAGGTTAAGTGATCCAATACACATGTTGCTGTAGCAGTTACTGCACCGATATGAAGCCAGCACTCTCTTAGTATATGTCAGTCGGCAAGTTTAGGTTGTAGAAAAGGAGGTTAAGCTGAAACACGCCACAATCTTCGTGCTGTCACGGGGCAGACGAAAACGCGCACATTAACGTTTTAATGCTTAGTGGCACATTCATGTTTCTTTTTCATATTACTTGTAGCAGTGCGTTTTTTTAATTTTATTTTTTGTTTTTTAATTCCCTGACCAGTCATAGGGTTTGCTCTTCTAGTTTTTTTTCGTTTTTAATTTATTTTTTAATTTGTAGTATTTTGTCCTCCTTTTTCTCCCCCCCCCTCTCTCTCTCTCTCTCTCTCTCTCTCTCTCTCTCTCTCTCTCTCTCTCTCTCTCTCTTTTTTGCAAATGAGTGTTATTGTTTTATTAACCATGGAGAGAGCTTTAGTATTATTACCATTGTGTATAATTCCTCTCTCCACCCCACTCTCCTCTTTTCCTAACGTGTGCAACCCCCTGATAATGCAGACTTCTATTAATGTCGTTTTAAATGTTTGTGGGTGAGTGTGGATGGGAATTTGATTATTGTCTTTATACTTTTGTTGACGTGGGTGGGATTGGTGGTGTAATAGATCAATACGCTTACAAAGCAAATATAGACACTAATTCAGGTTGATCCAAACCTAGATCCTTCTAAGCTGTTTTGTTTGTTTGTTTATGTGTTTGTTTTTTTTTATTTGGGAGGGTTCTGCCTTGTATATTGCCTGTACAGCATTTGAAGGCTTAGGTGATATGACTAAGGGAGACTTTCTCCCCTGGGCTATTGCTAGAGAGTAATTAACCCGTGTTTGAATATGCAATATAGGTTTTTCTGTAATCTGTATTGCTTTACCCTACATTGCACACAGGGAACATTTATTATTTAATTATCACAGGGATTATAATATGATTGAGTTTGGATAGTCGGCTAACTGTCAGCTATTTTTGAATATTTGAGAAAACAAAATTATTTAGTACTCTCCATATACGTTTGATTTTTGATTTTGTATATTTGTAATTGTTGGAAGATTTTCAGTTTTGCTGTTGTTTTGCTTGTTTCAGAGAAATCATAGAGAACACCAAGTTACACATAGACATTATAGAGGAACTTCTGCGCAATGGGAACTGGGGGGAACAGATCCCACCCATTCCTTCACCCAACCCTATTCTGCCACCTCGTGAGTACACAATTTCACTTTCCTTGTTCACATCCTTTTTGTATTTATTGTTTCATCGTAGTTTTGATTTTATTGATCATTGGATAGACTTTCATCAATGTTCTACATTTTTAGCTTATTGTCCCTTGCTTTGAGATTGAAATGATTAGCGTTTCACAACAAATTTTTTTAAAAATGCAAATGCAATATCTGTATTATTGTTGAAGAAGGAATTAATACAGGCTTCCATCACAGGGATGCTGGTCTAGAACACATTTCAAGTTATTTGGCGTCACTCGGATTATTTCATCATCATTGCCTATGGGAAGTGCATTTTCTACTTTGGCCTATCAGTGCTGGAAATCCTATCTGTTTGAACAAACAAAACATCAGCTCACCATTGGTGGCTTGTGCGTCACAATTAATCTGTCCACTTGACACTCCACTTGAATGACCACTTCTACAGCATGTTATCAGTTTTGTAAAACAGAACCTACGTAAGTTTCCTGTGATATGTGGGTCAACAGCCCTTAGTAGTTTCATTTGTACAAGGAGATGTCATATCCGTTTTACTTGTTCCAGTCTTTATTAGTTTTATTTGTATGTACCCCATCACTTTCATTTTTATACACGCATATTAGTTTTATTTGTATGTACCCCATCACTTTCATTTTTATACACGCATGTTAGTTTTATTTGTATGTACCCCAACACTTTCATTTTTATACATGCATGTTAGTTTTATTTGTATGTACCCCATCACTTTCATTTTTATACACGCATGTTAGTTTTATTTGTATGTACCCCATCACTTTCATTTTTATACACGCCTATTAGTTTTATTTGTATTATAACCTGTGTAAACATATCAGTTCATTTCATTGACTGGCCTACATTGTTGTCTTATCTTCTGTTTTAATACAAAATAAATCAGACTGATTGTGAACAATATAAGGCATACTGTGGACAATATAATTATAAGGCAGATTGTGGACAATATAAGGCAGATTGTGGACAATATAAGGCAGACTGTGGACAATATGAGGCGGACTGTGGATCATGAGGCGGACTGTGGACAATACAAGGCAGACAGGACAATACAAGCAAACTGTGGACCATATGAGGCAGTCTGTGGACCATATGAGGCAGTCTGTGGACCATATGATGCAGACTGGACAATACAAGGCAGACTGTGGACAATACGAGGCGGACTGTGGATCATGAGGCAGACTGTGGACAATACAAGGCAGACTGTGGACTATATAAGGCAGACTGGACCATATAAGGCAGGCTGTGGACCACTTGAGGCAGGCTGTGGACCACTTGAGGCAGGCTGTGGACCATATGAGGCAGACTGGACAATATAAGGCAGACTGTGGACAATATAAGGCAGACAGTTTAACAGAGCTAGAGTCAAGCTTTCCCTAAAACAAGTAAAAGTTATACTATAGCTGTGAATAGTGTGAGTTCCTAACCTTATGAACGTGACGAACGTGACAAAGTGTGTAGCTGTAGGCAGTTCATGTATACCTATTTGTTTTACAATGGTAACAGAAGACACAAGCGTACTGTTATCAGTATATTGTGAAAATTTGTTTTATGTCTTAGTCCACTAGTTTGTTTGTTTTTATTTTTAAAACCACTTTAGTAGTTAGTCATAAAGTATTGCCTGGAATGCCTGGTTGGTTGATTAGTTAGTCATAAAGTTATGCCTGGGATGCCTGGTTGGTTGAGTAGTCAGTCATAAAGTTATGCCTGGGATGCCTGGTTGGTTGAGTAGTTAGTCATAAAGTTATGCCTGGAATGCCTGGTTGGTTAAATAGTTAGTCATAAAGTTATGCCTGGTTGGTTGAGTAGTTATAAGGTGATGCCTGGTTGGTTTGCTACCAATATTATAGTTATTAGCCTTGTAGCAGCGGCAAGTCAGACCTTTATTTGATGGCAGACTTGGTCACACAAGGTCTTTGCCCTATTGATCAGTGTGGTAGCGAGCAGTGAAGTGACCTAACACTGTTGATTACCAACATAATCTCCAGTACTGGTCAGGTGGTTGGATGGTCTATGTAGGTGGTACATTCCGCGTTCCAATTAGTCTTTTAGTGAATGTTTGTTCCTGTATTAGCCTGGCTTTCTAGAGCCCTAGTGTTTTGTTGTCATGAGAGGGTCACAGTGTTGCGCTATTTGAGGATAAAAACCCAGACCTTTGGTTTCTACTGTGTAAAATATGTCCTGTTGTGAATTGGCATGAAGTCACAGAGCTGGACAAAATATGCTGCATGGAGCAAGCCGCATGTTTATTATGTGGACATGATCGGTTACCATTGTAGCTACAGCGATACAGGCTGAAGGAGCGAGCTGGTTGTGCTTTTCTGTGTACCACTGGTTAAACTTTTCAGCTACAATCCTTCTATAAAGAGATGCTAATTCTGTGCTTCATGCCATCCCATCAGTAAGAGTAAGTTTAAAAACTGTTATTGATGGAATTTGGACTGGCATACGTTTTATATCTGAGTGTCATTCACTTAAGAGGGCAGTAGTCTATTGAAAGAAAAAAAATAGAAGAAGAATAGTTTCTTCTAAAAGTGGAATGTTTTCTCATTTTCAGGCCCTCCGAAGACCATGATGGAGTCGATGACGTCCCCACTGACTGCGGAGGAACGGCTGAAGGAGGCAGACTGGTATTGGGGTGACATCACGAGGGAAGAGGTGAACGAGAAGCTCAAAGACATGCCTGACGGTACCTTCCTTGTCAGAGATGCTACCACACCCGGTGACTACACTCTCACTCTCAGGTTGGAGTTTTCAACACCCTCTTTCTGTCTGCACATTTGTCATTTTGTATGAGTGATCGTAGTTCAGTACAAAACAGTTAGATAAAGACACGCAAGTCTTGCTTGTATAGAATTCCACCACACCTCTCAGTAGGCAATATACCATTGAAAACACTGCATGCATTTCTGTTAATTCCAAATGGTCTTAGTTTTGAAAGGAGGGGGAAATTGTCGCTTTTAAAAGTTCAAGTTACTGTATTTTTAAGCTGATCTTGTGTCATCTAGCTTTGTAATGACCTGTTAAAAGCTAGTGTACTGTGTTTTTGTGTCTTCTAGCTTTGTATTCCCCTCCCCACCCCCTCCCCCCTTGTGGGAGTGCCAGGGGTTTCTGTATAAATAGTATCCCCACTTTCTGGAAATTTAGTGCTTTAAATTTCCACTCTCGCTGTCTTTCTCCTATGTTCTTTCTCATTCCTACTCTGTTCTATCAATATATATAATTATACTATCTTCTTCGCTACATCAGTCACCTACTGTACCTTTTTTTTTCTTGAAAACTCTTCCAAAGCTGCTCATTTGTGTATGAGGTCTCTTTGGTCAGCTTGGGAATATTGGGCGCTTTCTACCAAATGGTCACTAGGGCTTCCTATGATTATTTAGCAATGTAGGCATTTTATGTGTATGTGTTTTGTTATTTTATGATGATGTTTATATTTAATTTTGTTTTTGTAAACGGAGGATGACTTTATTGTAAAGTGACTGGCTGGTGGAGTGCCTTCAGTGTTACCACTGGAGTTCTTTCAGCAGATCTTTTATACGGATCAGGGGGTGAGTCCTCTTTCAAACAAGTTGTGGACCTGATTCGGCTTTTTGCAGTCCGTTGGACCCTGTAAGCAATGAATAACTAACTAGCTTTGTATTAACCTGTTATTATGAGGTAGTGTATGGTGTTTTTGTGTTTTCTCGCTTTGTATTAACCTGTTATTATGAGGTAGTGGTGCGTGTTTACAGAAAGGGAGGCAGCAACAAGCTGATTAAGATTCTGCAGAAAGACAATAAGTTTGGCTTTGTGGAGCCCCTGGAATTCAACTCTGTAGTGGATTTGATCCAGCACTACCAGAGCACCTCTCTGGCCATGTACAACCGAACGCTCGACACGCGTCTCATATACCCCGTCAGTCGATCCATGGGAATGGTGAGTGGACTTCCAATACATAATAATAGCACAATTCTCTTATTATCCCTTGCACACCAGAGCTCCTGCCTACTGGAAGGCGCTGCCGAACGCCAAGGGTCAGAACTCTCAGAACGAAAAACAGTTTCATTCCAAAGTCTGTCTCATTACTTAACAAATATGGGAGGGCAAGACATTTTAAACAATGAACAAATATGCAACAATAAAGGAATAACAATTTATTATATATTCTTTGGGTTATTTTTGTTGATGACCGATTTTTTCTTCTTAACTTTAATGGAGTTCTAAGTGGACTTTAATTCTGTTAACAGGACGATGGACATGCAGAGGATGTGTCTGACGAGATCAAGAACCTGAAAGAAGTGAACAGGCAGTACCTGGAGAAGCGAGGGCAGTACGATCGCCTCTACCTGCAACATACACGCACTGCCACAGAGATGCAGCTCAAGCACCAGGCACTTGATGCTTTCAAAGAAACGCTTGCCGTCTTCCAAGAGCAGATGGAGCTCCACAGACGCTCGCAGGCTGAAGCATCCCCGCACGAGATGCAAAAGTGTGTATTGTATAGTGCATGATATGATATGGTACAGTGTACAATAGTATAGCATAGCATAACTACAAAAGTGTATTGTATTGTTTAGCGTATGATATGATATGGTACAGTGTAGAATAGTATAGCATAGCATAGCATAACTACAAAAGTGTGTATTGTATTGTTTAGCGTATGATATGATATGGTACAGTGTAGAATAGTATAACATAGCATAGCATAACTACGAAAACAGTGTGGAAACCAAATGGGACTACATGTATTTTTTTCTGTGGGCAGATTGCATGAAAACTTTGAGCTGCTCAAGTCTCGCTTCCTGAAGATCCAGGAGAGCCGGAGTGCACTGGAAGTGGACTTGAACCGCAAATCGCACCACAACCGCACCCTCATCTCTGACATGAATGCCATGAAGCCGGAGATCAAGCGACTTCTACGCCAGCGAGACTCCCTCAAGAAATGGCTGCTTGATCACGGCAAGACCCACAACGAGCTGGACAAGATTCTTGAGGCCAAAGATGACAAGTAAGGACTTTTGGGTGCAATTTTTTTTAATGTATTAATTTTTTTACCTTTGATAATAGCACCTTGAGGAGCATGGAGTCTTTAAACATACTGTATAAAAACCATCAATTAGTTTTTGCTTTACTATTTTTTCAGTTTTGTAAACTGAATTACAAGCTTAAAATCCTAACCTGAGGAGGGGAAAAAAAAGAAATTTGCAAACAAATCCCCAAAACATGCAAAAATAAACATTACACATAACTTACTCACTTTTTTTTCCTTCTGACAGTGACAAAATGGGATGCATTTTTCAGGGCTTGTAATTTTCCGCAGTTCAGCACTTTCTCGCTATTATAAAAAAAATTCCACTGAGAACAGTATGGTTTTCCGCAAAACAAAAAAGTTTGACAAAGATTTTCCTCCAGTGAAAAATGTTTTGTGCGTGCCCTCAAGTCAAACAGAAAAACGGAACTGCACATGCAAGTGTCTGAATCGTAGTCGGTAAAATGGATGCGACACGTTGTTCAGTGTGGCAAGGCAGTTGATGATAAAGGCGTGCAAAAGGCATGGAGATGAGAAGGATGGAAAAAGAAGTGGGTGATAAACGACTGAGACAACATTTGAGGAAGATCTCAAGAAATGGAACAGCTTTTTGTACAGTGTGCCAGTTGGAAATCAAATACCAACAATGGAGAACTTGCTGTCTGAGGCACAGGCTCGAAAGTCTCTTCTTTTGTCTTTGTAATGTCGTAGACCTCCTACATACTATACATGTAGGCCTACGAGTGTACAAAGATGAAAGAAGATACTTCAGAACCTGTGTCTGAGGCCAAAAAAAAAAGCTAAAACAGTCTCGTGCAACTGTGAAGGCAAGTGTGCATCACTCAACCTTTAGCCAGTGTTGCTGATGCACAGTCTGTGAAGTCAGTGTGCATCTTTCAACTTTCAGTCAGTGTTGCTGAAGCACAATTTCTAAAGCCGGTGTGCTGCATCCTGCATTCAGTCACTGTTGGTAAAGCATCTCAAAAACCTGTTTAGAGAGACTGCAGTCACAAACAAACCAATCTGTCCAAATTCTTCAAACACACCAACTAAACCATTGCCAGTGAAAACACTTGTTTCAAGATTTGGGTTGTGCATCAGAATGTATAAACATTTTTAAAACCAAATTTTGACTTTATTGATGAATAAGGACTATCAGCTGGGCACCAGTGTGTGTTTAAACTTGAAGTTGTCGTTGGACATTGTTGGCAAATAATAACTGTAAGCTATGCATCGATAAAGACAGGCTACTTCAAGAGTTTAGCTGTACGTAAGGAAGCAAGTCTTTCCTTCACCATGTTATGTTTTTGGGTCATCAAAAATGCAGATTAAAATGCAACTATTGGTATTGGCCAGAAGCGGGTGGAGGTGGGAGGGACGGAGGCGGGCATTCTCCTTAACTTCACAATCTACCAGCGCCCAGGCGGCCCCTGGACCCTGGCCAGTTTCATCTTTTTTAACTCCAGACCATTACAAGCCCTGATTTTTGTGGACATATTTCTTCGTCCCTGCGTAGTATCCACAGTATCTTGGAAAAGTGTTTTTTTCTGCCTTTGCTTTGCAATACTTGCCATAAAAGCTACATCATTTTGGCTTTTATTCTGCAGCAATTCAGAGTCATTCTACATGTCAGAGAGTGACTACACCTTGCCCCAGCTGGAGGAATCACACTGGGCCATCAACTGTGCCAGAAACAAAGCAGAAGATATGCTACAGGGGCGGCCAGACGGCACTTTCCTCATCCGGCCCAAGCCTGAAGAACATGCCCACGTTCTCTCTATTGTGTAAGTGATATTCTCTTTTTCTGTTGTTGGAGCTTTAAAGATTTCTCTTAGCCGCCTTAGGGTTAGAGTACCTAAGGGTGTCGGATAGCGCAGTAGTTGGAGCACTCGCTACTGTGTCGCAAGTTAAGCACCGTCCAGTGCGGTTAGCGCTTGGATGGGTGACGGCAAAACGTGAAGCGACAAATAACAACGCCCCCAGTTGACTCAACTGTGACTGAGTACCTACTCTCTTAAGGGTGGGGAAGGTAAAGCAGCGAGGGAGAGAGATGGGCATCACCCTCATTACGCTGGCCCAAGATAAGTGTGATCTCCAACATCACGCTCCCCTTCGGCCACAAGGCTATGGGACCACCTTTACCTTTTTTTTTTACCTTATCCGCCTTTCTTGCATAACATGCATGCAGCGATGCGGATCTGAGCTATTTTATTTTTTATTTTTCTTCTTCTTCCTCACCATTCTCAGGTCTTGTTAGTTCTTTAAAGTGTAAGTTTCCTAGAAACTGAGTCTAAGCATTTAACCATACATTCTTCAAAGTGTAGGTTTCATAGAAACTGATCTAACCATACATTCTTCAAAGTGTAGGTTTCCTAGAAACTCAGTCTAAGCATTTAACCATACATTCTTCAAAGTGTAGGTTTCCTAGAAACTCAGTCTAAGCATTTAACCATACATTCTTCAAAGTGTAGGTTTCCTAGAAACTCAGTCTAAGCATTTAACCATACATTCTTCAAAGTGTAAGTTTCATAGAAACTGATCTAACCATACATTCTTCAAAGTGTAGGTTTCCTAGAAGCTGAGTCTAAGCATCTAACCATACATTCTTCAAAGTGTAGGTTTCATAGAAACTGATCAAACCATACATTCTTCAAAGTGTAGGTTTCCTAGAAACTGAGTCTAAGCATTTAACCATACATTCTTCAAAGTGTAGGTTTCATAGAAACTGAGTCTAAGTGTCTAACCATACATTCTTCAAAGTGTAGGTTTCATAGAAACTGAGTCTAAGCATTTAACCATACATTCTTCAAAGTGTAGGTTTCATAGAAACTGAGTCTAAGTGTCTAACCATACATTCTTCAAAGTGTAAGTTTCCTAGAAACTGAGTCTAAGCATCTAACCATACATTCTTCAAAGTGTAGGTTTCATAGAAACTGAGTAAGCATCTAACCATACATTCTTCAAAGTGTAGGTTTCATAGAAACTGAGTCTAAGTGTCTAACCATAATATTCTTTAAGGTCAAAGACCATGTGACCTCTGTGCAGATCTCTAAGTAGTATTGATAGTAGTACCGTAGTAGGCTGAAGGTATTGATACCAGTACCGTGGTAGGCTGAAGGTATTGTGGTAGTAGTACCTTGGTAGAATGAAGATATTAATAGTAGTACCGTAATAGGCTTAACTTAGGTATTGATAGTAGTACCATAATAGGCTGAATGTAGTAGTATCGTGATAGGCTGAAGGACACTGCTTCTGTCAAGGGGGATTATTAAATGTCACACAGCCCCCATTGTGACATTATAGGCACAGAGACTGTAATATATGCAGTTCAAACATAGTTGTACATTTTAAGGCCCTGTCCTGTACCTGTCTGAGCATACACAAGTCCTTGACAACCGGCTCTCTTTGAGCCAGCCTGGGCTGAGGCAGAGAATTTGTGGCCTATTTTTGACCGTAACTGTCGTGTCAGGTCATAAAAGATGGAAGTCATTTGTCAGGCTTGTCACGACAGTTATGTATTGCGTGAACTTCCTTTTTTTCTGTAGAAGACAAGACTGCTGCACAAAAGAGAAAAGGTACTAATGCAGGAATAGACCCAAGATAGGCTTTAGCAGTTTAGGGGTTGAGATCAATGGGAAGTCATAGGTAGTAGAGCTGGCATAGACTGGCTAGAGCTTTCTTTTTTTTTTCCACCTGTAACTGTATTACAAACAGTTGCGGATGGCAAATTGAGAGGTTAGCTCTATATGTGTAAAAGTCCATTCCAAGAATGGAAACATACATGAACGTGCGTGCACTTTTAAAAATCAGGCATTGTGGTTTTTTTCGTTCATTTTATTGCCTTCTTTTTTTTTTCTTAATTTCTTTGGGTAGTTTTGTATATTTTGCCTCTTTTTCAATTTCAAGTTGTAAATATTGCAAAAGAAATGGTTGCAATATACTTGTTGCCAGTCAAATTTAGCGATGGTTGAATATAATTTATTTATTATTATCATTATCGCTGTGCAGATGTCGAGGTGTGGTGGGCCACTGCAAGATCTTAGAACGCAAGACAGGGTTTGGTTTTGCCGACCCTTACTTCATCTTCGCCACGCTGAAGGACCTGGTCATCCACTACCACCGCACTTCACTGGCAGAACACAACAACGACTTGGATGTCTGTCTACTCTACCCGGTGCGGGGGCCTGTCCAAGGCCCTCCTGCTCTCGCTCAGGCCCGCAATGATGTGTACTTACGCATGCACCAGCAGTAACACTGGTGGCCCCCGATGGCAAACTGTTCTGTAGCCGTGGTTGGGGGGGTATTTCTGCTTGTTACTTCTCTTCAAACACATTGTTAGGAAGCTCTACCCTGGCGCCTTCATTATGCCCCCTACATAGTTTCAGCACATTACACTGGATTTCAACTGCAACCGAAATGGGGAGGTGGTCCAACTGCACAGCTAAACTGGAACCAGCTTCAAGGAAAACAGGGAACCTGCCTCATACTATAACTAGTCGGTGCGTATGGATATGTCATTAGCAAACCACAATAAAAGCTCAGCAACAGTAAACCTGGTTTTTTAACGAGAGCTTTTTTTCCCCATTAGCCAACTCTTTGGTGATTATAAATAAACTTCCAAGTGTTTATCATCTCCTGAGCTATTATAAGTGAACTTTGGAGTGTTTCTGTGCAACTACTGAATAGAAAATATTACAGTTAGAGTAAAAATCTTCAACAGGAATGTCTTCTTCTTGTTGGATAGGATGTGTTGGTTTTTGTTTTGTGTGTTTTTACAACAAACCTGTGTTGAAAGCTAGCTTGAAAAGACATGTGGCTGTTGTCACCGTTAAGTCAACAAAATAAGAAATACTCATTGGAGATTTCAATCTGACCACATTTGCACCATGCACTGTCTTTGAGGGAACATTTCTGTTTTCTTGATGTCTGTTTTGTTCAGACTGCACTTGAAATTGAAGTATATACTGTTCATGACTATATTTGCATAATTGAAACGGTGTTCTAAAAATTTTGATATATGTAGCTGGGCAGGTGTGGCATGAAGTTGCTAACAGAGAATGAAGATTATGATTCTCTTTATTTTTGTATCAGCATCAAATGAAGATTCAATAAGGGATCAAAATCAACAAAAAGTGCATTTGTGATGTACTGCATGAATTTGTGCTTTTCCAGTGTCTTGAAGTAAGAATGAAAATGGAAATCTTCATTTATGATCCACATTCTCTTTGATAAGCTTTCTCTGAGACTGCACAAGCCCCAGATGATATTGTGAGACGGTGATACGATGATTTTCTGACAGTCAACATTAGTTGGAACAATACAGATTCTTTTTGACTCAAGATGGTGATAAGAGAAACGTGCTTGATTATAAACTTACATGTGCTATCAGATTGTCAGACTTAACACTATTTAAATGAATGTACCTGCTCAGGCCGTTTTTATTGACGACGCCTTGATACTGCTTCGGCTCGAAAGCAGGAGAACTTTGTTGCTATGAATTGTGTGAGAGATAAAAAAAAAATCTTGTATGAATAAATGGATAGAGATGGGTGATGAAAGTGGAAATTGGTCTGATTGCTATGAATGTTAAATATTACATTTTTGGGAGAGCCTGTCCATTATATATTGAAGAACTTCAGTTCAGATGTTTTCACAGTTTTGTACTATTTTCTTTAACCAGTCACCTGTTGATTTTGTTACAGTTGATTTTATTTATTGGGTAGTTAAGAGTGCGACGGATGAGGAGAAAATGTTGGCTGAACCTTGTTGTCATTTGTTACAAAAAATGTAACATTTAAGATTATTTCGGGGCATTCTTTTGTTTGCAAGAGATTGTAGTGTAACTAGGAGAGAGTGTATTTGCCAGCGGTAATGATATAGTTTCAGCTAAAACAACCTAGATCTATAAACAGCATAGATCTATAAACAGCATAGATCTATAAACAGCCTAGATCTATAAACAACCTAGATCTATAAACAACCTAGATCTATAAACAACAGATCTATAAACAACAGATCTATAAGCAACATAGATCTATAAACAACATAGATCTATAAACAACCTAGATCTATAAGCTTGTCTGTTTTTTCTTTTTTTGTTCCTTCATTTAAACTGTCATCGTTGTGTTTGGTTGTCAAGATGTGACAGTTATCAAATTAAACACTGGATGGACCATTTTCTTTTGTCCAACATTTTACAGATGTTCATGTGCATGTTTGGCTGGAACTACACATTTCGTTGCTACGGTCGTTGGAAAATGCTATTGTTGAGTGTGCGATAGATAGAGGCACCAGCAGTGGAGTATGCATCCAATAGGTGGTCATTATTTTATGCTTAGATCATGTAAATTGTCACAAATCATCATGTATAAAAACAAAAAACAAAATTTGTCAAGTTTGTAGACATGTGTACTCCTTTTGTGCATCTGGTGATTTTGTTTTCATGGTGCGAGAAGCCCTGAGAGGAAGCAAGACAAAAGACGATAGAGCACTACAAAATGCGGTGACAGAAAATGGCATTTACAGATTTTATACTATCTTTCTTTCTATGTATTACACTCGTTTCTGTGCTTTTGTATTGCTTTTCCAGTTACCAGTCTGTGCTCTGTCTGTAAACATGTTGTATGTTGAAGGCTGTGCTCTGTCTGTAAACGTGTTACTGTTGTGTGTTGAAGGCTGTGCTCTGTCTGTAAACATGTTACTGTTGTATGTTGAAGGCTGTGCAATACTAATACTATAGACCTTGGGTGAAGAATTACACAAAAAGGGCATCTTTTGGGGGAAACAATAAAATATTATTATGATGCTTATCAAATTTTCAAAATGATCAATGATTATATCAAGTAAACATTTTCTCATGTGTATTCAAATCGGTTTTGGAATGCTGGCATATCATTTGGTAGCAATTGTAGTTAATGAAATTGTATAAATGGCATTTGAAATCTCTTCTGCTATTTTTATCAGTAACACATTTGCAATGCTTTTTTTGTTTTTAATAATTGCCTTTTGAAATATATTATTTGAGTAGTACAATGATAAAGGTATTTCATGGTCAGCATTATACTTTATTCCTTAGCAAGTGTCGGATTTTATTGTGTATGAAGCCGGAGGTTTAGAATGAATGCGTGAGTACTGCGCTTTGAACTGATATTGTTCCTTGGGGAAAAGCGCTATAAAAACATCCTTATTATTATTATTTATCATTTTCAGTATCACTCTGAAAATCCGTTTTCATGAAATGTCAAGTCGAAAAATTAAACATGCACGGATTATTTAAGTATTTGTTGACCAGCAAGTTATAAACATCTGTTTTCATGACATGCCAAGTCGAAAAATGAAACATGCACTGATTATTTAAGTATTTGTTGACCACCAAGCTATAAATGGTTTCAGACGGCACAATCTTGCAGAATAACATATGAAAACAGTAACCATTGAATTGTTGCTGAATACATATATATATATATATAACATAACTTGCTTTTTAACGACGATTGGGTGAATGGTATGCTGGAGTTTTGTGGTGCTCATCGCTTTAGGCATGCAACAGCAGTCAGAGAGTGTAACCATAGTGCCATACTTTATTATTCTACTGCTATTGGACATTGGAGGAACTGTAATACTGTGTATAATACAGACGTGTAGAAATCTGGGTATGCGTGCAGTCCATGTAGAAATCTGGGTATGTGTGCAGTCCATGTAGAAATCTGGGTATGTGTGCAGTCCATGTAGAAGTCTGGGTATGTGTGCAGTCCATGTAGAAATCTGGGTATGTGTGCAGTCCATGTAGAAATCTGGGTATGTGTGCAGTCCATGTAAAAATCTAGGTATGTGTGCAGTCCATAGTCTGGGTGTGTGTGCAGTCCGTGTAGAAGTCTGGGTATGTGTGCAGCCCATGTAGACGTGTGGGTGTGTGTACAGCCCATGTAGAAGTGTCAATCCATCTTTGAATGCATGTCAATAAATTGACAGTGATAATCAGTTTTAGAAAATACATGTATGACAGATTTTGTGACTTAGCGACCCCATAGTCCATTTTAAAATTGCGATTAAAAGTAGATTAAGTCTGAAAAATGGTAGGAAAAATATTTGCTCCTCTGGAATTGAAAACCACATATCTAGAGGCTAACTTGGCAACTGTCTCATTTAGTTTTTCACATTGTTAGAAGTATAATTATTTTGTTACAAATTGCTGCACACTACAAGCATATGAAAAATATTTTTTGATTTTTTTTTTTAAAATAAAGGATATTATTTTAAAAAGCAAGATAGTTATAAATATTAGTGAAAATATCGGTGAAATGACTTTGGTTGTAGCTTTTTCACTCCTACATATGCAGCAATATGTTCTTTATATTTAGTGTTAGGTAGTGCCAACAGATGTATGCTATCAATGTACAGAGTCATGTTTAGAACAATGGTCAACAGTAGTACAGATGGTGTATCTAAATGAGAAGTATATGATTGTAAGAGTTAATTATGTAAATATATATTAGATATGTTCCAAGTCACAGCATCTACAATCACGTTGTTGGTGTACAGGTGTCTTATCACATTGGTGATACCGAAGCGCCTTGGTGCACTTGTTGATCTCTGAATTGATAACTGTCAAGCTTTCACACAGTATATCATCATTTCTTGCTGACAATTTTACACTGTTGATGATTAATATTCTTCTTCTTCGTTCATTCTAGCTGTCTCTTTATCTTGTTTTGACATTCTAGCTCGTTGTTTGCTAGACCTGTCCATTCGCCTTTTTGAATTTTCAGTTTAGATTCTTTCATTTATCTTCTTTTCCTTGCCAGCTTACCGTGATCCATTCTCAGTGCAGTATGGATCCAGGCTATAAATTAGTCTGGTATATTTGCTCACTCTTACTGTTAACATGGATTTTATGATTGTTATCGGATGGTCAGTTTCATTGAATATATACGTCCATTCTGTGATGAGTTAACTTGGGTTACCTTGCATTATAATTATTTGGATAGCCAACAACTAACAGCACAGGCCAGCTGAAATAAATTTAATTAACATACCTATTTAAAATACATTGTATGCAAATATATATATATATATATGCAAATATATATATTAAAAAGAACACAAAATAAATTGCAAATTCACAATTGGTAACATATTCTGATATAGTAAAACATCGACTTGGAAAAGAATAGAGGCATTAATGAAATACTACTTCATTTGGTTTAATTGACAAGAAAATTAAATGAAATGACATCTATTAGGTTCTATGTGTATTGTTGTGTAGAAATAAATGATTCGTTCTTGTATTTGGTATAATTGTTATGGTTGCGTTTTCGCCTTCCATTGACTACACAAATGGCATATTTGTGATGTTGACGGTCATCATTTTAAAAAATATTGCTGAATGACTACCGTTTCCCATATATTTGTCTGCTGTTGTTTATTTTCAAACGCTGTTGACAGTCTCGAGACTGGAAAACAAAAAAAACACCAGTTCTCATTTCTGAATAACAGAAATATTTTATAAACTCAAATATGTGTGTACACGTTAGATATGGGTTAAAACAGCATTTGGATGCCAAAGAGATCATTATAGAACAGCAATGTTCTTTTTTTTTCTTTTTTTGAAGGCATATATATGATACATTTGCTGTTTACTTATAAATGCTTGTTGTCTGCGAACTCTTTTCCATGTGAAACGAAGTGTTTTGTAATGCTGTGACTTTTCTCATAATACCTGAAAAATATTACAGTTCACACATGCCTATGAAATCTTGTCATCAAATAAGCCAGTCCAGTAGTAATAGAACTGTTTTTCTAAATAAATGGAAAACGTATACGATTTTATGGAACATGTTTGTTATGAAGAGTTAATGATTAACATTGATTTGCGTGATTGATGATAGATCTTGCTGTTTGCACATATCTTTTGTAGAGTGTCTGTTGAGCGAATGTGATGTGTTTTAACGAATGGCTACACTGGATTCTGTGATGAGATTGAAAGAAGGAACAGATGGAAATACACCCATTTTATCTGTTATACATGAACAGTGTATGAACTTAAATGGCACTAAGCGTCAATAAAACTGATGGAGGTAGACAGCGTGTTTGTGTATATGTACCCTGTACAGTCAGTCCACATAGCCCAGGCTGTTGAGACCAATTATCCCAACTGGTACTATTTATAAACAAGCAGTGGTTATTGCCTCTTGAGGTCTGGAGCTGCTCTGGCTATTTAATTCACAATGTATTCTCGCGAGACGCGCGCACCGCATTTGCATGACTTTTTAAATGGCTTGCTTTTAATTTTCTCTTTTTTTTCTTCTCTCCTTTTTTTTTTAAAATATAAAATTTAATTTGTTGAAACATATATGTTAAAATTGGAAACACAAATTTATCGTGATTTTATAAAGTCTTGTCTTTGTGATAATGAGTGGACGAATATTGTAACTGATTCTATATAAGAAAAATTGAGTGTGTATTTAAAACTGGAAGGTACTGTTGTTTTTTTCAACGGAAATCTCCATACCTTGGTATTTACTGTCTTTCTGATTTTGGTCTGTTAAATTGCTGGTTCTCTCTTCTTCTTCCCCTTGAACCCTCCTCCCCCCTCTAATCTCCCCCTCTCCCCCGTTGGGGTGCCGGGGGTTTCAGTATAAATAGTATCCCCACTTTCTGGAAATTTAGTGCTTTAAATTCCCACTGTCGCTGTCTTTCTCATTTGCTCTTTCTCATTCCTGCTCTGTTCTATCAATCTGCTATACTATCTTCTTCTTCACTAAACCAGTCACCTACCTTTTTTCTTGAAAACTCTTCCGGGACAAGACTCCTTATTTGTGTATGAGGTCTGTTGGATCAGCTTGGGAATATTGGACGCTTTCTGCCAGGTGGTCACTATGGCTTCCTATGATATTATTATTTAGCAGTGTAGGCATTTTATGTGTACGTGTTTTGTTGATATTTTATAATGATGTTTGTATTCTATTTTGTTTTTGTAAACGGGGGTTCGATAAATTAGAGTACAGCCTCAGCGTCCCCTGTGTGGGATGTCTTTATTGTAAAATGACTGGCTGGTGGAGAGCTTTCAGTTTTACCACTATGGTTGTTTCAGCAGATCTTTTATGAGGATTAGGGGTTGTCCGGCCCTGATTTGGCTCAGAAGAGTCCGCTGGACCTAAAGCAATAATCATGTAATGTAATGTAATGTAATGTGAACCACCTCCTCCCCCCCCCTCTTCTTCACTCCCACCACACTCCCTACATTTTTTTTTTTACAAAAAAGATAAGCTGGAGTTACCTGATATATCTGATAAAGATAGAGAATGCGAAATAGAGTTCAACTGAGTATGCATCAGAGACGGACACTAATTATGTTGAAAACGATAACGCACATTAGCAATGTTGTAAAGCGTATTTTTCACACTTTGTGACAGATACATTGTTAGAGTTCTGTCTCTGGTAGAGTTCTGTCCCTGGTAGAGTTCTGTCTCTAGTCATTTGTATCTCCCTTTCAACCCGCCCTCAATTCATGGCGTGTTTAAAGCCCGATGTCTTGTTTGTACTGGTGTGTATTACATGTGGTCGAACATAATGTAAAATTGGGTTGATTGTAGGCATAATGTAAAGTACTGACATTCGCTGTAATGACTTGGTGTGATCGTTTTCATCAATAATCATGCGTCAGTTTGTGTTTTGGTGTAATCAAACGTCTTTGTCTTTCGATGTTAAAATGCAGAAGTTGCTGCTAAATTGTTGGTTTTAACTTGGTGAATTTGTGAACATTGGTATCATATGGAACTATGAAGAAACGTTGTTGTAAAAGGATTAAAGGAAGTTAGCTGTACATTAGTCTGAAAGAAGAAAGAGTGTTTGGACATAGAAAACGAGTGTGTGCAAAGGAAGTTAGCTGTACATTAGTCTGAAAGAAGAAAGAGTGTGGCCAAAAAAAACCACGATTGTGTGTACAAAGAAGACAAAAGGTTTGTTTAAAAAGAAAAAATGCAGAGTTGATGTGTATGAGATTTGTCTGTGTACATGAAAGATTGACTGAGAAATTGTTTTCGCTCAAACGTTAAGCTGCCTATGAACTTGTCAGGGAACGTTTGTCGTTGTGGTGAACATTTTGTTGTTATAACGATTGTCTTAACACGTCGACCTTGTTGGCCATGTTATGATCATTCACGTGTTAGTGGACTGAAAGTCAAAATAATATTACAAATAAAAAGATGATAAGAAATTAATATGAAATGAAAATGTATTCTTTTTATTATGTACAAGTGTCTCTTCCTTCTCCTTCTTCTCCTTCTCCTAGGTCACAATCCTTCAAAATAGTTCAATAGGTTAAAGACAGTTAAAAATAAGCGCTTTCTGCGCGATTGCTGATAAATTAAATACAAAAGGAAACGTCTGCATTCATTAAAGTGCTAAGCCTTAAAATGAACTATGCATATCATACAACTATTCACATTCCTATACTCTCTCTCTCTCTCTCTCTCTCTCTCTCTCTCTCTCTCTCTCTCTCTCTCCCCCCCTCTCTCTCTCTCTCTCTCTCTCTCTCTCCCACACACACACATACACACGCTTCTCAAAAACCTTTTGCGTCCACAGCTATGAAAGCACTGAAGTGTCTGAAGTACGACTCGATAACAACTGTGATAAAAGAAAGCGCAACGATGTATGGACTGAGACAAGAAGTCAAGGCTTTACAACGCGATTTGACAACTGGGACAACTAAATGTCTTGAACAACCATTTACGACAGCTCTGTGCATCAAAAAGCAAATCTTCAACAGGAAATCTAAAACACAAGAAATGTTAATAATTCCAATTATGATAAACAGTGGAAAATATTCCAATTCCATATTCATACAGGATTATTTCGTCTCGGCTGTAATTTGATAATATTTAACCAACATAGCGGTTCACAATAATCTCTATATAAAGTCTTTATTGTGTCTTTAAACGCAGGTCAGGCAGTACAGTGCAACAGAGCTTTCTTTTTCTCGCAGTAATTTCAGTGGCGTCTTCAAGCTACGCCTGTACTTAAGACCGACATCTACATCTGTACTACTGTAATTGCATGGTGTTTTATTGTTTTAGTCTGTCGTGAACATAAGAGTGAAATGGATGATTTTTTTTTTTATAGTTCTTTTGTGTGAAAGATAAAGGTTAGTTTTGATAAGTAATATTTAGGGAAAATAAAGATACTGTAAACTATTAATTTTACAAATGTAGTATTTAAGCTAATAGTTTTCTTTTGCTTAGCGGTGCTCTCATTGGCTCGTCCAGTTGTGGAAAATTTGTGGTAGCCTAGGAGAAATAGATTCGAGGCTGAATCGGTAAAAAAAACAAAACAGTCGAAGACCAGTTGGGAAGGAGATCTAGAAGGGACAGGGAGGACAAGACCCAAGCTCCGGGGCAACTCGACGGGTTGGATGCCAACGATAGTTTAGTTTGCCGCTGGACGATCTCGAACGAAGCTGGAACGGAACGTACTCTACTTTCTTTGCGGGGGATCGCTTGAAGAGAATTGACGGTGGTCATCAACCCAGCGGGCCAGGAAATTAATCGTTCCTCAGCGTTTGGTTTGTCTTTGCCAAATTCTTGCACCGCAGGGTAAATATTTTGATTTTTGTTTCATTGAAGATAATTTCCCTAAAAGATTGCTAAGTAAGATAGTTAGTTCATTGAATGCATTTGTTTTTCAGAGTGCTGATGTTTTGATTAATCATAATGTGTTTTTCCAAGCGGAGCCGGACCTGGTTTGGTTTGTATGGAAATAGTATTTCATGCAAAAATATCTAAGACTACATTTGTTCGGCAGGTGTTTTGTATTTTTCTCAACTTCGAGACTACATTGGGCTCCTCTTTTACTTTAACGTCTGTGTTCATGGTCGGTGTGATTGGTTCTACTTTGGGACTGTATGTCAACGGTGACTACGGATGTCTGGTAGATCAAGGACAGTCACTAGCCCCAGCAACAACTTTAGCCTCAAGTTCCACTTAAATGAACTTCTTCTCCAACTCCGGCTTAACCCGGTTCTTCATTGCCAACAACAACAACAACGAGGACTAAAGCTAAGTGTAAAATTCAAGTGAAACGAACATTGTAGGTAATAACAACGGGAAGTATTATCAACATACCACGTCGGTTCTGTCATTCCGAAGAAAAAAAGAACGAAGTAGATTAAAAGAATTGAACTTGGAAAAACGTGTTATGTATTTATGAAGCAGTGGAAAGAAATGGTGTGCCTTAGTTTTTTTTTTTTTTTTTTTTTAAATTGAAATAAAACCACGTTCCGGGGTCAGTCATGAAAGTCAAGAAAGTCCTTCACCAGTAGTGATCAGCCTGTAACATTAGATTTTGTGACAGTCTACATGTTTAGGCTGTGATACACTGAGCAGCAGCAAGTCCCCAACATGTTCGTTTCCACCGTAACCTGTCTGACGCGATAGTGCCTAATGACGTCACTAACCCTATTGACGTCATCAATAACTGATTATGATTGTCTATTATCCTCCATCTGTAAAGTGCTATTCAGATTTTAATTGACTCAGAGAGAATATTGCCCTACATTAGTGCCCTACTTTTTCGGTAACGTTATCGAATGCCCTTGGTAAAATATTTCTTTTCACCACTTTCAACCCCCTCCCCCCTCCCACCCGTCCCTCCGCCCGCCGTGGGCGTGTCGAGGGTTTCTGAATAAATAGTATCCCAACTGTCGCTGTCTTTCTCCTTTGTTCTTTCTCATTCCTACTCTGTTCTATCAATCTATTATACTATCTTCTTCGCTAGACGGGTCACCTACCTAACTTTTTTTTTTTTTTTGAAAACTCTTCCAAATCTCCTCATTTGTGTAGAAGGTCTGTTGGGTCAGCTTGGGGATATTGGACGCTTTCTGCGAAATGGTCACTAGGGCTTTCTATAATATTATTATTTAGCAATGTAGACATTTTATATGCATGTGTTTTGTTGATATTTTATAATAATGTTTATATTCTATTTTGTTTCTATAAACGAGGGTCCCATAAATTAGAGTATAGCCTTAGCGTCCCCTGCGTGGGATGCCTTTATTGTAAAGTGACCGGCCGTTGGAGTGCCTTCAGTGTTACCACTGGGATTGTTTCAGCAGATCTTTTATACGGATCAAGGGTGAGTCCTCTTTCAACCAAGTTGTGATCCTGATTGTGTGGTCTGATTTTGTGGTCCTGATTTGGCTCTTTGCAGTCCGCTGGACCCTATAAACAATAACTAACAACGTTCAGCTGAATCATCTTTATTTAGTTAGAAGCATATTTTCTAAATAATCATTTGTTTACAAACAATGTAAGATTTCTCTAAATAATGTATTTTGTCGGTAAATAACCTATTATTACCTAAACGACATATTGTTTAGGTAAATAACTCATGAAGTAGGTAAATAAGGCATTGTTGTCAAATAAGAAATTTACATAATGGAGTACCCGAAAAAATCCTGACAGACCTCGGGACGCAGTTCATCTCTGACTGCATGAAGGAGGTCAACAGACTGCTGAGCATCCGTCATTTGACTACGACACCATGCCATCCTGTTACGTTGAAACGCCAATGGTAGTGTGTCTAAAACGCGCACGATAGATCTAATCGTTTCGTTTTGCAAAGTATTCAATAATGGAGTTTATTTACCTTTGATTTGAGTTTGCATTGTTGTTAGCAGAGGCTTTGTATAACGTTGATAATTTTCGTTAGTCGATATTGTTGGAGAATCTTCTGGATCCGTTTGTTTACTATCGATCGAAGCTTCTTGATGGACGTAGATAATGGAGAACATTCTTTTGACATGTATGACGTAAGTCAGTGATGACGATCTTTAATTCTGATTGGTTGGTTGTAATGCGTCATTTTCTAGAACAAACTGAGGTCATCTCGAGTTGAGAGAAAATATTATATATTCGATGCTCCGTGTGTTGTTAAAGAGTTGTTGTTGAAAGTTGTTAAGTTGAGTTGAGAATTGTATGCAGTTGTTGATGTGTGCTGAATAAAAAGTGGAAAACTTCATACGTCGACTTAGTGACTTGTATGCTGCTTGAGCGGGTTGCGTGAGTAAACGAATCTGAGCTACACTCATCAGTACTTCAGCATTGGGGCTGAATCCACTACTGATAAAGAAAAACACCATCATCAAACGGAGTGTAACACATCCAATGTGCAACGAGCTTGTCGAGAAGTTCAATGCTACGCTGAAGTCCACCCTGAAGAAGCTGTGCAGCGAGCAACCCAGACAGTGGCATCGGTACATCAACATCTTACTGTGCGTCTACAGAGAAGTACCGCAGGAGTCAACCGCCTGTTCTCCATCCGGGCTGCTGTACTGAAGAACCATCCGAGAGCCGATGCACATCCTCAAAGAACTCCAGAGGTGAAGAACCGCTACCAGTACGTGTTTGAGCTGCTGGAGGAGATAGCCAGAGAAAACCTAAATAAATCTCAGGACTCTCGAAAGCACTACTACGAACGTGGGGCTGGAACAGGAAGTTCAAACCTGGCAACAAAGTGCTGGTGCTGCTACCTATCGATCACAATAGGTTGCTGATGCACTAGAAAGCCCCATACAAAGTGGAGGCCGTGGTGGAGATCAACGACTACAAGGAGAAGGTCGGCCAAGATTCTAAGATATACCACGCCAGCCTCCTTAAGGTGTACGTAGAAAGGCCACCAGAGACTGTACACGCAGCAACAGCAACTGAAATTGACGATTTGACAGTGAAGAACTGTTGGAACTTGGAGACTTCCACAACAAAGAAGGCATCGATGACGTTAAGCTAGGAACAAGCCTGACCGAAGGTCAAAAGATGGAGCTCAAGGACCTTGTGGGCGAGTTTCCCCATAAGTTCAGTTGTGTCCCAGGCTTTACGACTTTGGTCGAACATGAAGTCCACCTTACTTCAGATATTCCCGTTCGATCCAAACTCTTCTGCCCGATCCCTTTCAAGGCCCGCAAATCCTTGAAGAAATACACCGATGAGATGCTTAAGATGGGCATTATCAGGGCATTCAGTTCCCCTTACGCGTCCCCTGTCGTGGTTGTGAAGAAGAAGGACGGGAGCAACAGAGTATGCATCAACTACAGGAAGGTTACACATATCGGTAAACATATTCATGCAGAATAACCACAATGTCGGCGCCACACAGAGTGTCTGAGCCTGTTGAGGCATACGCCATACATTGATTCAGATAACCCTACTTCTAAAGTAAAGCCTACATTAGTAATAGTACCGCGTAGTAATCAAAACTGCGATGCTCGCAAACGGGCCAGTTGGTGCTTTCCTATCCTCCTATCCTATCCCGTAACTCGAAGGTCGTTAAGGCACCACAGATGATCGTTTAACCAACGTACTCCATCTTTCTCTGACCTCAGTAACCATCATGGCTTCGCTCAGTGTCGAGCCCAGTTCGTGCTGAGGACACCTCTGATTCGTATTTAGTATCGTCTAGATTTACACTAACAAAATCCTTGATTATATTGAATTTTATTTTATTTTATTTTGTTTTGTAGCCAAATTTATAAGTATTTCGAAATTGGCTTTTTTATCACGCAGACGGACGAAATTTGGGTAAGCTGATAAATGCAATGCATCTACTATATAACTATAGACATATCTCGCTCTCCAACCTAAAGAACCTCTGTTTGTGTAATAAGTCAGACAGTGATTAAGAAGCCGTGACAATGCGAAGCGTAATCCCTATATAGAGATAGGGAGGAACAAGTAAAAATACTTGAAACCTTGGAAACGCCTAAGCCGGCCTCTGTGTTTGAGTGTGTGTACGTGCGCGCGAGTGTAGGTGTGTGTGTGTGTGTGTGTGTGTGTGTGTGTGTATGTGTGTGTGAACTAAATATGTGTCTGCCTATCGGCTCGTCCATTCCCGGTCCTCTACCCGCAACCCATCCCATCCCATCCCAGCTCTCTCTCTCTCTCTCTCTCTCTCTCTCTCTCTCTCTCTCTCTCTCTCTCTTTCTCTCTCTCTCTTGTTTGTAGATTATAGTCACACGACACTTTCGCATATAGGTGACTACTGGACCGATTTATACTGACACCAGCGGGCCAGTTGTTGGTAACGGGGAAAATAATATGATCACACGTTGACCAATCCGGGATTCGAACCAGCGACCTTTCGGTTACTAGCAAGACACTCTTACCAACTGAGCTACCCGGCCCCCCCCCCCTCTCTCTCTCTCTCTCTCTCTCTCTCTCTCTCTCGTCTCTTTTATTTCATTTTTTTCCTGCAATGTTATGTAACTTTATAGTCGGTTATGACACCATTTTTTTCACACGCATGTCTTGGTTCCTTCATATAATACGGTCCTTAAAATGAGGGGAGAGGAGGTTGGGAGGGGCAAGGGGGTCGGGGAAGGAAAAGCAATTACTCCTCCACTTTCGCTGGACATAACTGTTAACACACTTTTCTATAAAGGGTCAGAATTCTCGGTCATGAAACAAATTTCCTGGGCAAAGTTAGGCTGACCCCTTCCATTTTGGGATAAAAATAAAACTGTAGTATTGAAGTGATCATTAAATTGATGCGTTTATATTAAACGGCCCTGTAAAACGGGTGGGGAGGTGGATGGAAGGGTTAGGAGGAGAGAGGGAGGGGGGGGGGGGAGAGACGAACGAAAACGAACAAACAAAAACGCCATCCTAAAATCTTCCATCACGATGGCTTGTGTGACATTTTTATTTTTTCCCAAAGGTTACCGATTGTCTGCCACGAAACAATGTCCACTGCAAAGCTGGCTAGCACTTTTCTGATGAAAATCAAAATGATTATTGCCACAAGGCCTATATTGTAATAAAGCCATTTCGCATCCCTACAATAAGGGGGGCGGTAGCCACTGCCTTCTCCGCGAATGCGTCCTACCAGGCGTTTTTTGACATTTTGCGAAGTGGTTGGAAAAAAGAAAAAAAAATTTAAAAATTATTCCGAGAATGTCTAATGTTGTCACTCGCGGAACACTGCGCATTCCGTGAATGCCTACATCTTACGAAACAAAGTTAGATATCTTTTTAGTGAAAAGAGGTTTAAAATATGATGCTCTCAGTAAGAGAGGGCTGAGAGTACTTTGACCTAGAGTAATAATGAGTGATATTGATCACGATCTCTTTTTGCTGCGTTCTCAGAATGAAGCAGGTATCTGTGGCTCTGCCATTCATGGGTTTCTGTCATACATCACTGACAGAACCCTGCGCATCACCCTCCTGCAAATCTCCTCTCAGGAACTGCCTCTTTTGTGTGGAGTACCACAAGGCTCAGTCTTGGGCCCTCTTCTGTTTTCAACATACACAACTCAGCTTGGTAGCATCCTTGACTGAGGACCATTGTGCCAGTCGGAAGCTGTTTGCTGACGACATGAAATTCATGAAGGAATTCAATCCTAATGATGCGGCAGCCGCTGCCGCAGTGTTGATAACTGAGGAGTATTGTTCTGGAATCACCTCATGGATGACTTCTAATGGCTTGAAACTCCATGACGATAAAACCGAAGTGATGCTGTGTGTCTCTGAAACCAGTCGTAGAAAGTTTGCTATCAGTTCAATCAAAATAGACTCTTCAGAGATTGTCCTGTGTGATGCTGTCAGGGTACCTTGGTCTTCTGTTAGTGGTCTCACTATGGTACTCAACTCATTGATCAAGACGTGCTCTTTTTGTTTACGGAGACTTGGCGCATTACGTCTGTAGTTGAACAAGAGAAGTACAAATGCAGTAGCAATGTCCCTCATTCAGCCTGGATGGGACTATTACTACAGCTGTCTGTTGAGCCTGCCACACAAACAGTTGCAGACGCTGCAGAAACTACAAAATACTGCATCTCGTATAAAATCCGATCACATTAAGCCAGTAAGCTTACTCAAGGATTTGCATTGCATACCAGTTTAGAAACGAATTGATCACAAGTTGCTGTCACTGGTGTTACTCCTGCCTTGATGGCTCAGCACCATCGTACCTAAAAGAACTCATTCATCAACGTGTCCCATCTCGTTCACTTCGATCATGTTCTCAGTCACTCCTTCAAGTTGCTAGCGTCGACAACCACAAGAAAAAGTCCATGGGTGCCAGATCATTTGAATGTGCAGAACCACAATTGTGGAGCAGACAGACTTCCATAATCACTACGAGAGACTGCCACAAAGAAGAAATTCAAGAAGCAGCCATAAAAAAAACTTCCTCTTTTACTACAGATACTGGCACTTTTCTCTGTCATTGTTTTTCGGAGCGCACTAAACGTAGGCCTACTGCCAGAGTCTGGAGAGAACACGCTATACAAATGTTCAGCATCAACATTAACATCAAAATTAACATCAACATCAACATTAACATCAAAATTAACATCAACATTCACATCAAAATTAACATCAACATCAACATTAACATCAAAATTAACATCAAAATCAACATTAACATCAAAATTAACATCAACATCAACATTAACATCAAAATTAACATCAACATCAACATTAACATCAAAATTAACATCAACATCAACATTAACATCAAAATTAACATCAACACCAACATTAACATCAAAATTAACATCAACATCAACATTAACAACAACATCAACATTAACATCAAAATTAACATCAACATCAACATCAAAATTAACATCAACATCAACATTAACATCAACATTAACATCAAAATTAACATCAACATCAACATTAACATCAAAACTAACATCAACATTAACATCAAAATTAACATCAACATCAAAATTAACATCAACATTAACATCAAAATTAACATTAACATTAACATCAACATTAACATCAACATCAACATTAACATCAAAATTAACATCAACATTAACATCAAAATTAACATTAACATTAACATCAACATCAACATTAACATCAACATCAGTTAGACTTAGAAGGTTAATATTAGTCTCTAGCAGATGACAGAAGTGATCATGCGTAACACAGTGTAGTCTGACGCCAGCATAGATAGTGACATTGTTACACTCGGTTTGATGATGGTGTTTTTCTTTATCAGTAGTGGATTCAGCCCCAATGCTGAAGTACTGATGAGTGTAGCTCAGATTCGTTTATTCACGCAACCCGCTCAAGCAGCATACAAGTCACTAAGTCGACGTATGAAGTTTTCCACTTTTTATTCAGCACACACCAACAACTGCATACAATTCTCAACTCAACTCAACAACTTTCACAGCAACTCTCTCAACAACAATCTCTATCAACAACAGTGCGGCACACAATTTTATAATCTCTCTCTCTTCCGGAAGAATTTCGAATACAGTAGAAATGACGCACTGCCACCAATCGAATAAAAGATCGTCATCACTGACTTTACGTCATACATGTCAAAAGAATGTTCTCCATTATCTACGTCCATCAAGAAGCTTCGATTGATAGTAAACAAACGGATCCAGAAGATTCTCCAACAATATCGACTAACGAAAATTATCAACGTTATACAAAGCCTCTCCTAACAACAATGCAAACTCAAATCAAAGGTAAATAAACTCCATCATTGAATACTTTGCAAAACGAAACGATTAGATCTATCGTGCGCGCTTCCGACATACTTTCGTACGCGTTTCAACGTAACAGACATCATCGCAGCTGACGGTAGAAGGCTTTGAATTATACATCCACTCAGATTTCTTCAGCCAATCCGAACACAGCACCGTTAGGTAGAACCAGTTCTGACTGAGTAGGCCAAGGCTATGTAGAGGGTCATTTGAGTTGAAAGCTTAAGGCAGTACACAGCTACTTCCTAGCAGAAATCTCTCCACTGATAGACCAGGGAAGCAGTGCTTGTTGAATATTCGAATTCAATCAAGTAGCCACGGCCTGACATTGTCAAACAGACGAGCAGGCGGTATATCGTGAGCCCAACTCAGCAAACGACAACAACCACGTCAACGCGTACAGTTGGCTGCCGAGGCATCTACAGCATTGTGCGCAGATAGCCCACCCGTCGAACACAAGCAACGACAACAACCGCGTGTCGTAGAAGCGACCTCAACGCAGCGCTTCAACCCCACAGTTAAGTGCAACAAGAAACCGTGCACTAAAACTCTGAATAAACAGGACCACAGTAGTCCACTCATCAAGAATTCTGACCCTTAAGGCAGAAAGTAGCCAGTACCCGATGAAGAGAAAGTAGCTGCCTAGATTATCAGCGAGCGAATCATTCGCTTTGACAATTGAACTTTTAAATTAGATTCGTACTTCGAATATCGTGTAGAGTGGAGGAAATAAATGTGTGATTTTTACTGTTATCAAGTGGCCGGACTACATATGATTCATAGCCGTGTAAAAGCTAGTGTGACAGTGATCTTTTACCATTTTTCTATCTATCTCTGTACCCCAGCCTTAACACAGACCGAGCTAAATAAATAAATGTATTAAAGTAATTCACCGGGTGATTCACTAGCGGTCCACATAGAATAAGACGAGAGGGTTACAGCATTCCATTGTGCAGAGCCCAGCAACAATAAAACCCCACGTCACAGCATTTCGTCTAAAGGTAAATTTGGGGAAAAGGAATGTTATTGTGTTTAGAAGGGGTATTTGGCTGCTAGAGAAAACTGGTATTTTGATGGAGCTATTATGCCTGTTGTAAATGCTTATAGGTATTTGGGTATTTATTTTTCAACAAAACTTAGTTTTTCTGCTGCATGTAGAGATTTGTCAACTAAAGGTAAAAAAGCATTATTGTGCACTATCCAAAAGCTGCGTTTTCTCAATAACCATTCTTTAGATGTATTTATAAAACTGTTCGACTGTCAGGTGCAACCGATTTTGCAATATGGTTCTGAAGTTTGGGGTTTTCAAAAGGCTGCAAATCTATGTGAGAAAGTACATCTGTTTGGTTTAAAGAAATTCTTAAATGTAAATTTATGTACTCCAAACGACTTTGTTTATAATGAATTGAACAGGTATCCAATAATTATTAACTCTGTTGTTAATTGTCTTCGATACTGGATAAAATTAATGCAAATGTCTGTTGACAGAATCCCAAAGAAGGCTTACCTAAACCTAAAAGATCTTGACTCTCGAGGAAAGAAAACTTGGGTCTCTAATGTAATAACTTCTTTAATATGAAAATGGTTTTGGTTTTGTATGGCAAGAACAAGGTGTTGGTTGTGATAAAGTTTGTTTTTATGTCTGTTAAAACAGCGTTTAGTTGATTGTAGATGGCAAAACGTAACCGCTCATCTGAATGAAAGTGAACGGTTCTCTACTGTTAGATCCTTTTGTTGCCCACCAAATCAAATTCTCACGTATCTGTTTTGTCGCCATTTAAAATATATTATAAGCAAGTTTCGCTTTGGCGTTTCTGATCTTAGAGTTCATTATTATAGATATAGATATAATCGCCTGCAGGATTTGATTTGTCCATTATGTAATGTTAGAACTGAAGACGAAATACATATTCTTTTTTGTTGTCCTTTCTATGAATGTTTAAGGATGGAATATTATTGATTCCTAGAAAGTATTATAGAAGGCCTAGTGCATTTCATATGCATCTACTTTTGTCACAAGAGGCTCGTTTGGACACTGCACTAAGCCTCTAAAAGTTCACCCTGCTTTGGCCCTTGTAACTTAAAGTCGATGCCTAGAAGACGACAGAAGTTAAGGTTTGTTCTAAGCACGTGTAGGGAAGACTCTCACTAGGTAGGCAGTGACATCATCCAGCTGACCTATATCCGTCATCCCCCACGCCGGCGCTAAGAATCTTGGGAGATCGCGCGCTTTAGCGGACCACAGCGTTAGGATAGGTCAGTCCTTGTTAAAACCTCATCCGAGACGCAAACACTGAAAGATCTCTCTCAGAAGACTACGCAGGTGACGGGTGAAATCCAATTCATCGCAGCATAGCCTTAGCCTGACATTGTCAAAAAGGTAAATGATTGATCTTTTGTTTCACCGCGATTTATTGCTATTATTATTGGATTATGCTTGTGAAGTCTTCCCATGTTTTATACTTGTGAATGTTAGTAAAACTTTGCTTGACCACTGTTACGTTGAAACGCGAATGGTAGTAAGTCGGAAACGTGTACGATAGATCTAATCGTTTCGTTTTGCAAAGTATTCAATAATGGAGTTTATTTACCTTTGATTTGAGTTTGCATTGTTGTTAGGAGAGGCTTTGTATAACGTTGATAATTTTCGTTGGTCGATATTGTCGGAGAATACTCTGGATTTCCTTGTTTACCATCGATCGAAGGTTCGGGACGATTGTCGAAGTAAGAGAAGGTTCGGGGTATGTGTGGAGAGATGAATGACGTAAGTCAGTGATGACGATCTTTTATTCGATTGGTGGCAGTGCGTCATTTCTACGGTATTCGAAATCTTTCCGGAAAAGAGAGAGATTATAAAATTGTGTGCCGCACTGTTGTTGAGAGATAGTAAAGTTGTTGATAGTGATTTGAAGAGTTGCTGTGAAAGTTGTTGAGTTGAGTTGAGAATTGTATGCAGTTGTTGATGTGTGCTGAATAAAAAGTGGAAAACTTCATACGTCGACTTTGTGACTTGTATGCTGTTTGGACGGGTTGCGTGAATAAACGAATCTGAGTTACACAACTATCAGGAATTCAAGCATCGGGGCTGAATCAGATACTGATAGGAAAACACCAACATCAAACAGAGTGTAACATTTTGGGGGTCAAGCCGCGATTCACGCCATAGCCAAGGGTTCAACTGCTACAACAAGCGAGTCAACGTTACGAGAGGCAGTCATCGAGGGTAGCCGCCAACGAGATGCGTCGAGAGGGGCCAACATACTGGGACTACATCACCGATAGGTTCGGGTTGACTGCAAGGGCGTGTAGTCGCCGAAGAGTTGCTTCGTGAGCGAACAACAGAGCGGGACTACGTGGCTGCCGCAGGACTACGTCGAGGGACAGTCTCGGAGCTACATCGCCAGTGTTACAGAGAGCGGCGAGCGGACGTCGCGTCTACTTCAGCACAGGAGCGTGCACATCAACACCAGCGTGGTGCAGCGTCGCATACGACGAGGACAGCGGGGCCTGCGTCAGCGAAGGCGACTAGTGACAAGCATCAGCGCTACTGCAGAAAGCGTGCTGTTCTAGAACAGTCTAGAAGAGTGCAGCACAGTCAAGAACTTTCTAGAAAAGAACTTTCCAGAAAAGAACTTTCCAGAAAAGAACTTTCCGGAAAAGAACTTTCCAGAAAAGCATTAAGATGGCTGATTTCTGGCAGAAAGGAGTTGAACTAAATCTAAAAGGAAAACAGCTGACGGAGTACGTCAAGTCTCAAGAGAGAATATGGCGTGAAGAAAGAGAAATAGAATTAGAACAGAAGCGTCTAGAATTAGAAGAGCAGCGACGCCGAGAAGAAAAGGAAGAACAGCGTCGCCGAGAAGAAAAAGAAGAACAACGCAGGCGTGAAGAAAGAGAGTTCGAAGCGCAGCGACGCCGAGAAGAAAGAGAAATGGAAGAGAGACGACTTCAGCACCAGCTAGAGTTGGCGCGTATCCAAAACAATCAGCATGCGCCACAAGTCGTCAGCGACCACATGGCTCCAAAATTGCCAGCCTTCGTCGACGGGAAGGACCAGATCGACAGCTATCTGGCGAGATTCGAAAGGTTCGCCGAAAGCTCCAACTGGCAACCTCGAGACTGGGCGATTCGACTAAGTGCACTTCTGACAGGGCAAGCGCTCGAAGTTTACACCAGACTGTCGAACGATGACGCCAAAAACTATGACGTCTTGAAAGAGGCCCTACTGCATTGCTACAGCTTCACAGAGAAGGGCTACCGTAAACGCTTCCGTGAATGCCGGCCTTTGTCAGACGAGACACCAAAGCAATTTGTGGAGCGCCTGTCGTCATACTTACACAAGTGGGTGGAACTATCAGGCAAAGGGAAGTCTTACGATAGTCTCCATGACCTGATCGTGAAGGAGCAATTCCTCAATGCCTGTCACAAGGACCTGGCGACCCACTTAGAACTACAGAAGCTGCAGACGCTTAATGATGTGACCGAGGTTGCCGAAAGATATCTCCTCGCTCACGGAAAAACGCTGGGGCCACCCAAGGCGATGAAACCATTTCAGAAGACTGGAAACCATGGGAACCAGATCCAGGGAAGTCAGACGAGCCAGAGACAGACGGATTCCACGCCACCTCCCAGGGAAGGGCAGTCAAGAGGATGTTTCATCTGCAACGCTACAGACCACAGAGCTGCCAGCTGCACTCAAAGCAGAAATAGCGGACAGCGGAGCAGTACGGACAATGCAGCGGCGTGCAACCGGCAGAGGCGGTTCTCCAATCAACGGCAAACCAGTAGATCTGACCATCAAGTGTGCGGCGGGAGCGTCATTCTTCCGAGTGAGACCAAGCGCACAGCTACTCCTGCGGACGTGCAAGAGTGCATGACCGATGGCCAACTTCTCCTTGCCAACGGGAAATCCATCCCCGTCGTCGCCAGCGCAGCTGTGACCGTCCAGAACATGCCTGTTTCCAAGGGACGCGTCGGAAATCATGAAGTGACTGTTTTAAGAGACTCTGGCTGCAGTGGGGTCATCGTCAAAGAAGACCTAATCGCTAAAGAACAGTTCACTGGCGATTTTAAATGGACACTTATGGCCGACAGCAAATGTGTGAGAGCGCCAGTTGCGAAGATTCATGTCAACACCCCTTTCTACATAGGCGAAGTCAAAGCGATTTGCCTGAAGAAGCCGCTGTATGATTTGATGATCGGGAATATCGACGGCGCGAGACGACCCGACGACCCCGATAAAGAGTGGAGTCCTGCCTCAACTCAACACGTCGAAGTTGTGGAGGAGGATCCATTGCCATTTCCCGATGGAGACCTTACAGAGCTGCTACGGGACAATGTGGTTACTCCGGCTCAGCCCTGCCGACCAGAGATCGTCGGTGCCGTTACAACCAGGGCCCAGGCCAAGAGAGACAAGACGTCTACGCCACTGAAGGTCGCCGACAACTCTAAAGCTGCCATCGTGGACAGAGATAAGCTGATCCAGCTCCAGGAAGCTGATAGTACTTTAAACAAGTACAGGATCCGCCAAGACCACGTGACCAAAGGCAATGGTACGGTCTATTTTGAGGTGAAGGCCAAGATCCTGTACCGAATCTTCCAGCACCCGAGGGTCAACGGAGGTAAACCACTACGTCAAGTCTTGGTACCGTTACCCCTAAGGCGCCAAGTGATGGAAGTAGCGCATGACTCAATCATGGGAGGTCACCTGGGTATCAAGAAGACGTCGGATAGAATCCAGGCGGTGTTCTACTGGCCAGGACTTCATGCGGACGTCAGCCGTTTCTGCCGATCATGTGACATTTGCCAGAAGACCATACCTCGAGGAAGGGTCCCGAAAGTGCCTATGCAGAGGATGCCTCTGATCGACCGACCTTTCAAGAGGGTGGCCTTAGACTTAATCGGCGAAATAAGACCTCCGAGTGAAGAAGGTCATCGGTGGGTACTGACTTTAGTGGACTATGCGACTCGGTACCCAGAAGCAGTGCCTCTGAAGAAGATTGACACTGAAACTGTAGCAGAGGCACTGGTGGACATGTTCAGTAGACTTGGAGTGCCTGAAGAAATTCTGACAGACCTCGGGACACAGTTCGTCTCTGACTGTATGAAGGAGGTCAACAGACTGCTGAGCACCCGGCATTTGACTACGACACCCTACCATCCGATGTGCAACGGGCTTGTCGAGAAGTTCAATGCTACGCTGAAGTCCACCCTGAAGAAACTGTGCAGCGAGCAGCCCAGACAATGGCATCGCTACATCAACGCCCTACTTTTCGCCTACAGAGAAGTACCGCAGGAGTCCACCGGCTTTTCTCCGTTCGAGCTGCTGTACGGGAGAACCATCAGAGGGCCGATGCACATCCTGAAAGAACTGTGGACGAAAGAAGTAGAGACCCCAGAGGTGAAGAACAGCTACCAGTACGTGTTTGAGCTACGGGAGAAGCTGGAGCAGACTCTCGAGATAGCCAGAGAAAACCTGAAGAAGTCCCAGGACTGTGGAAAGCACTACTATGATCGTACGGCTGTGAACAGGAAGTTTAAACCTGGCAACAAAGTGCTGGTGCTGCTACCTACTGATCACAATAAGTTGCTGATGCAGTGGAAAGGCCCGTACGAAGTGGAGACCGTGGTGGGAATCAACGACTACAAGGTGAAGGTCGGCCAGCATTCCAAGATATACCACGCCAACCTCCTTAAGCTGTACGTGGAGAGACCGCCAGAGACTGTACACGTAGCAACAGCAGCTGAAATCGACGACAGCTTTGACAGCGAGGAACTGTTGGAACTTGGAGACTTCCACAGCAAAGAAGGCATCAACGATGTTAAGCTAGGACCAAGCTTGACGGAAGGTCAAAAGATGGAGCTCAAGGACCTTATGGGCGAGTTTCCCCACAACTTCAGCGATGTCCCAGGCTCTACGACTTTGGTCGAACATGAAGTCCACACCCAGACCTGGAAGGAGCATCTGCAGACCTTGAGGGAGCTGTTCCACCGTCCCGCAGAAGCCAACCTGACCGTGAGACCCAGCGAATGCATTCTGGGAGCTGACAACGTCGACTGCGTCGGACATCCGACGGGAGAGGAAGACAACGGAGGATGCACTGACTCCAGGAAAGCCCACGAGATCACTGTCTTTGACCCTGGGCCGATGACGACCGCAACTGACGAGGGCGCCGCTTCCTTGCGGATGAAAGAACATTGACTGTGTTGGTGAACTAAGAACATTGGCAATATCTAAACAGACTTGCAGATGAGAAACATTGACCTTGTGTGAATGAACTGAGAACATTGACAGTATCCAGAAATACATGCGGATGAAAAACATGGACTCTGTGTATATATAAACTGAGAACATTGACAGTAAATGAGACAGTCTGAAGTAAGTTTTAATTCTGTACATTGTTTGTGCATTACGTTTCAACGTTGTTGAAAGAAATTGGGTAAATTTCTTCTTGAGTGGGGGGTTATGTTACGTTGAAACGCGAATGGTAGTAAGTCGGAAACGTGTACGATAGATCTAATCGTTTCGTTTTGCAAAGTATTCAATAATGGAGTTTATTTACCTTTGATTTGAGTTTGCATTGTTGTTAGGAGAGGCTTTGTATAACGTTGATAATTTTCGTTGGTCGATATTGTCGGAGAATACTCTGGATTTCCTTGTTTACCATCGATCGAAGGTTCGGGACGATTGTCGAAGTAAGAGAAGGTTCGGGGTATGTGTGGAGAGATGAATGACGTAAGTCAGTGATGACGATCTTTTATTCGATTGGTGGCAGTGCGTCATTTCTACGGTATTCGAAATCTTTCCGGAAAAGAGAGAGATTATAAAATTGTGTGCCGCACTGTTGTTGAGAGATAGTAAAGTTGTTGATAGTGATTTGAAGAGTTGCTGTGAAAGTTGTTGAGTTGAGTTGAGAATTGTATGCAGTTGTTGATGTGTGCTGAATAAAAAGTGGAAAACTTCATACGTCGACTTTGTGACTTGTATGCTGTTTGGACGGGTTGCGTGAATAAACGAATCTGAGTTACACAACTATCAGGAATTCAAGCATCGGGGCTGAATCAGATACTGATAGGAAAACACCAACATCAAACAGAGTGTAACAACCACGTGCATGACCCACGCGACCCGTTTTCGAGACCACGAGGTATCCCCACTGACCCACTGTTGTTTCTCCTATTTGTATTATTGCAGACTAGTGGCTGTACCAGAGAATGTGTATATTATTAATTACTTCTCCCTGTGTTTAGTTTAGCCCTGATGTATATATCTATATCTATATATATATATATATATATATATATATATATATATATATATATATATATATATATATATATATATATATATATATATATATATATATGAAGTATGTTGGAGATTCCAGTGGACCACGTACTTAGAAGATTGTTCGTCTCTTATCTGTATAAGTGGATGCGATCCCAACTGAGGGCTGTTTCTGCCGTCAGTGAGACACTCTGCACACCCTTTGTAAACAAGGCGTTGCAGAAACTTGCCTTATGTTTTGCAGACGAGCAGGCTTGGTCCGCGGCAGGAGATAGACCCCATTGAGAGTCATCCCGGACACGCAGCCTGCAAAAACGGAGCATCGAGCACTGAGCTCCGATAGCTCAGTAGTCAACAAACAAGATGAGGAGACAACAGCCCCGCACCTCATCGATACAGCTAAGTGCTCTAGAAGAAGTGCACGAACACTGATCTATAGGGACTGTGCAATAGTCCACTCTTCCTGGAAAAGAATATTACGCAAAACAAGAACAAAGCCCAGTGATGATACAGTAGCAAATATCGAGAACAGTAGCAGAATAGATCCATGAAGGATCAACCCATTCTCCGAACCTCTCGAAGTGAACTTTGGACTGTTAAGTTAATCCTAGTTATATTACGTTTTGGACGTTAATGTAGTGTTTAGATAATTAAATATAGAGTAGAGGAAATAAATGTGTGATATTTACTGTTAACAAGTGGCTGGACTACCTATGTTTCATAGCCGTCCGAAATTCAATTCAATTCAATCAATTTATTTAAAGTCTGTTCACAAATTATGTGATTTTAGACTATAAAACAAATAAACCAAATAATATAAATGATAAGGTGGAAAAAGGAAATAATAATAAATAAATAAATAAATCATAAATAATAATGATTAAAAAGAAAATAAAATTGAAGAAAAAGAATACAGCAGCAACAACAAACCCAGAAGAATTTATACTGATTAAACAATGTAACCTAACATTGAAGCACCATCATCTTAACATCTAAAATACATCGAATAAAGTAATTATAATACTTTTTCTATCTGTGTACACGATATAATAGATGCGATTGTCAGCATCAATTCATTATCAGCTAATATTTTTTTTACATCATTATACTGTGTGATAACAGTATAAATATTATTTTCTATAAATAATTTGTTCAGACATGGGCAATGTAATATCAAATGTTCTACAGTCAGAACATTTGAACATACACATTTAACGTCTTTAGAAAATTTAGTTTTCCATGAATTTAATTTTAACTTGTAGACAATTTTTGTCAAATGTCTGGAGCTAGACAAAATATTATTTTGTACATTTTTAAGAAAATAATTGTCTACTATTGAAATCAATTCATAGTAGGAGAGGCTCATGTTATGATTAACTTCAGTAGGCTTACTTGCACTATCTTTAGCTAGTTTATCAGCTAATTCATTACCCTTTATTCCACAATGAGAGGGAACCCACAAAAAATCAACTGTAACATTTTTAATTCAACAGTGTAAAAGATATTTGATTTCAAAAATCAGTTCTCTTCTAACTGAGCAATTCCAATTTTGTAGCGCATACAAAACAGATTTTGAGTCTACACATAACACATGCCAAACAAATCTAATGTTAATGTAAGAACACAATTCAAAGCCATAATAATAGCATACAATTCTGCAGTAAAGATTGAAAATTTTCTCCCTAAATAAAAAGACTTTTTAATATTAAGATCTGGAATAACATATGCAGCACCAGCATCAGAAGTTTCAAGTAGTGAACCATCTGTATAAATTTGTAATTTATTGAAGTAAACAGAATTTAAACGATCCTTTACACTATTAGCTAACATATTTATTTCTTCATTTTTATGTAAATCTGTGTAATCTATATGGAAATGAGCCCGTAAGTGTTCCCAAGGGGGTATTTTGGGTGATATAGGAACAGATTTTACATTACTAATACTAATACCACAATTTATCATCACTGCTTCTGTATAATCATGAATTGTCTGAATGTATGGTATATATTTTGATCTTTTGGGGAATTCGTTTTTCGAAGATAATAACACTTCATCTGTTACAGAATTGTCAATACATAAACTTCTAAGAATATATTTTGAAGCAGCTAATTTACGTTGATCTGATAAAGAAAGTATGCCTGCTTCAATATAACAACGTTGCGTATTTGTATGCACTGGTACGCCAAGGGCCAATTTTATTGCTTTACTATCTATACTCTGCAATTTATTGAAGAGTGATTTTGGCGCTGAAAAATACACCTCTTGTCCATATATCAATTTCGATCGAACTAGAGAAGTTGCTAAATGTAATAAAGTCTTCGTATCCTGACTCCAAGCTTGTACATTTATTATTTTCAATAAATTTAATCTTTGTCTTGCTTTATTGATTAAATATTCTATATGACATCTCCAACTTAATTTTTGTGTAAAATAGACGCCCAAAAATTTTATAATTTGTTTATACGCAAGCATTTGGTTGTCAAGTTTTAATTCTGGTAAATATTTTGGATTTTCTCCGTTGTTAAATAACATTAAACTAGTTTTTTCCCCGGATAATTCTAGACCATTTTCTGTCATATATGTAGACAAATTATTGAGTTCAGTTTGATATATTTTTTGAACATAAGAAGTAATTCTTTTATTTGTATGCTTTCTTAATTTAACATTCATCCACATTGCTATGTCGTCAGCATATTGCACCACATGAGTATTTCTCGATAAAACCTTAGGTAGGTCATGTATTAATAAAGTAAATAAAAGAGGTGCAATTATTGAGCCTTGTGGAATACCGGTATTAGCAGTTTGAAATGTGGAATAGGTTTTACCAATTCGTGTACATATAGATCTATCATGTAATAAACTTTTTATATACATATAAATATGTCCACTAAGCCCTACTGATTTTAGTTTATACAGCAATCTAGAATGCCACACAGCATCGTATGCTTTCTTTACGTCAAAAAATGTAGCAAGCAAACTTTTTCTTTTAGAAAACTGCTTTTTAATATGACTAGAAATTTTAACAAGATGATCAGCAGTGCTTCGGCCCTTGCAAAATCCTGCCTGATTAACAGGAATTACATTATTTTTATCACAATAAAATAAAAGTCTCTGATTAATTATTTTTTTCCATAAGTTTACCCACCTGTGAAGTTAAAGCAATAGGTCTATAACTGTTAACAGATGTAGAAGGTTTACCCTGTTTGAGGATATGAATTATTACAGACTGCTTCCAGACTACTGGTACAGCTCCACTTTCCCAACATTTTTGGATAAGTGAGTGCAATAACGTCTTCCAATTTAAGGGTAACAGATTAATAAACAAAAATTAAATAACATCTGATAAGAGATGCCGTCAATCCCAACTGCTGAAGTATTAGTTTTAAATGAATTCAAAGCTTCTATTACTTCATCAAAAGTGATAGGACTATTGATATAAACATTTTCATCTGGAACAGGGTCTTCATACTGTTCGTTGCTTTGGCTGTCTAATCTATATTTTAAATTACTTTGACTTAAATTACTAGACAAGTTATTTTCAGAAAAATATCTAGTGAATTCCTCAGCTTTATCTAAAGAAGAAGGAAACAAATTATTTTCTAGTTTAACAGGATAACTCTGTAACTTGTAAACCTTTTTTATATCCTTGACTTTTTTTCCATACTTTATAGATATCTTTAGATTCTAGAACCTCTTTTTTTGTAAAATTCTATCCAGTGACTTTTCTTTGCTTTAGCAATAATTCTGTTACACTGCAATTTAGCTCTTTTCATGTTGATAAAGTTTTCATCGGTTTTGTTTTTAATCCACTGTTTATACTGTTCTTTCTTAAATTGAACTGCTGCTTTGCAATCTTCTGTCCACCAAGCATTACCACGTCGATTGTTTAAGTTTCTTGATTGAACTTTAGGAATAGACAAATGTGCAGCTTTTAATATAGTGTTACGAAAATTTTAATAAAACATATTCACGTTATTATTTTCAATATTTACATTAGAATATGATACCAAATAATTATAAAACGATTCCCAATCTGCCCGATTATACAAAAATTTTGGAATTTTATCTTCAACATCTGTCTCACTGTCACAAACAGATTCATTAAAAGTTATTAAAATAGGCAAATGGTCACTACCTAAACAGTCTTCATCAACCCTCCAGTTACTATCAACAACCAGATTTGATGATACAAGCGATAAGTCTATGGCTGTTGGTCTGTGAGTAGCAACATCAGGTATTCGTGTTACATCACCATTATTTAATAATACCAAATGCGAATCAACAACATTTTCTACAAAGCGATTACAGGTAACTGTCTTGCAGTCCCGTTCCCATAAAGGTGAATGAGAATTAAAATCACCTAGAATTACCCATTTTTTAAAGAGAAATCAAAATTCTTCAACCAATCTGTATTGTCACCTTTGGGCCCAATAGGATAATATACAGATATAATATTTATAACACATTTCTCGTTGATCTTTACGCATGCACCTGCAGTATGAACATCATTATAAATAGTTGAAATTGGAAATGGGTCAATAAAAGAATAAGATAGATCACAACGAATATACAGAGCAGACTGTATCCTTAAACTTTCTTTATCATAATTAAATACTGGTGGATAATAATAATTATCAATCTTAGGCAGTTTTTCTTTCACAACATCAAGTGATTGTAGAGCTAAAATACAAAAATTTTGTTTTTCAATAAAACCCTTGAATGATAATAAGTTCTTGTTGATTGATCTGCAGTTCCATTGAAAAATACTGAGATTTTTAATACATTTATTGACTTGCATTAAAATAAATATACTAAATCAATGTTGTTTCTTTCTTGTTATTTTTCCCCCTTTTATTTCAGAATTGGTGTATCATCTGATTTTTCAAACATAGAGCCAGTTATTGTGCCAACAATTGCGTCGCCATCTTCTTTGAGTTTGTCGTGGAATTTCCCAGAAAAGATTTCTCACAGTTCTGCCAAGATTGCGGGCAAGGATGCTGCTGCCTCGAGAACTGGGATGTAGACCATCATGTAGATGCTGAACTGACAGGATGTCAAGCCGTGCGAAAGCTAGTGTGTCAGTTCTCCCTATCTCTGTACCCCTATCCGCACACAGACCGGACTAAACATATTAATGTATTAAGATTAGTCATAGGGCGATTTAATTAGCCGATCTGTGCTGACGAAAGACGAGTGGGTAATAGCATTCCATTGTGCAGAGCCCAGCAATAATAGAACCCACCGTCACCACTTTTGTCTTCAAAAAACATAATAGATAGGATAGGATAGGACCATTTATTTGTTAAACAAATTTTCTTTGTTATAAATTTTAATGTACATTTTGTTTGTTTCACAATACCCTTCTTGATGGGGTGTGCCCTAAAGGAATAAAACACGTTTCCACGTTTCTTCCCTTCCCCCATCCCCACCCCCACACAACCGTGTAGAAACGCCGTTGTGATGACTTTCATGAAACTCTACATACGTTACTTTGACATTTTTACAAATTTGTCCATTTTTGGAAGCTATCCCTAACTCTAACCCTAACCCAAACCCTAAACCTAACCCTAAGCATAACACAGCCATAAGCCTAACGGAACACTGTTTTGATGTCAAAATAACGGGGTCCGTCAAAAGAAAGTACGTAGAGGTTCAAGTGTATTTCAGAATAAAGGCGTTTCTACCTAGCCACACACACACACACACACACCCACACACACACACACACACACACGCACACCCACACACACACACACACACACACACACACAGACACAGAGAGAGAACCGTGTAGATACGCCGTTGTGATGACTTTCATGAAACTGTACATACATTACTTTGACATTTTTACAAATGTGTCCATTTTTTGAAGCTATCTCTAACCCTTACTTTAACCCTTAATTAACCTAACCCTAAGCCTAACACAGCCCTAACCCTAGCGGAACACTGTTTTGACGTCAAAATAACGGGGTCCGTCAAAAGAAAGTACGTCGAGGTTCAAGTGTATGTCAGAATAAGGCGTTTCTACATAGCCACACACACACACACACACACACACCCACATCCTTAAACTTATGCCTTTTGTGTTGTATTGAAAGCTTCGTATTACCTACGGTGAGTGTTTAATATCTCCGACGTTATTTCACTCCTATCGTATAAAATAAAAAACAACCTGTATAATGCCTCTCAGCACACAGTGTTCCAGTGCCCTAGTGAACCCGTTGCGTAAACTGACGGTGTTTGCACGCGTTCTCCTGCGCACGCGGCGAGGACGGACGGAGCCAATCAATGAAGTCGACACATCCCAAGCCACGTGACGTCACGTTAAAGCCCTCCAGGGGAGAGATTTGTGTCAGTGGGTCAGTAGGAAAGGTTATGTGGAATCTTGTAATACCTCTGCACGCAATGAGATTTTAATAACGGCGATCTGACTCGGCGGTATTTTCAAAAAAAATTAAAATAAATAAATAAATAAATAAATTAATTAATTAATAATAATAATAATAATAATAATAATAATAATAATAATAATAACAATAATAATAATAATAATAATAATAATAATAATAATAATAATAATAATAAACTGTTTTTCAATGTGCGATTTCACAAGATTGTGAGTTTAACTTAAAAGCAGGTTTGCACATCCTTTCTGGATCGTTATTGACGAAATACAGGTAGGCCTATTCATTCATGAACAGGCGAGGAGAGGCGGTGAACAGTCTTCTCAGCAGTAAAGGCGTTTCCCACTACCTGAATATTATTAATGAGTATTCTACAGTCGCGCAGTGAAACTCAACAATAATAAAGAGCCTGGGCATCGTGGCGCACTACATTATATATATATATATATATATATATATATATATATATATATATATATATATATATATATATATATATATATATATATATATATATATATATATATATATATATATATATATATATATATAAAGAGATTTCTCTTATATAGCGCACTTACAAGCTCAGAGAGCTTCTCAAGGCGCTGGCCCGTAATATCCAGCAATCACAAAATAGTTTGCTGAAGTCAGGATTCGTATATATATATATATATATATATATATATATATATATAATATATATATATATATATATATATATATATATATATATATATATATATATATATATATATATATATATAGATAGATAGATACATAGAGAGAGAGAGAGAGAGAGAGAGAGAGAGAGAGAGAGAGAGAGAGAGAGAGATAATGTTAGGGTAACCACAGACAGACAGACATAGATGGGGAGAGAGTGAAAGAATACGATTTCGAATAAAAATGTTTTATTCAGTATAACCAGACAGCTTCTACTATAATTATAGTAGAAGATGTACAACGAGCAATTAGATAGGGCAAACACAAAACACACGGCTAACTAACATACTGACTAGCTGCATTCCCACCTGGGCGGGACTCACTACCGCACTATAGAATTAACGTGCAGTATGCTCTTTTTAATGCTAAACTACACTTTTATGTTTTCATGTGTATAAATTCTTAAATAATAGTCTTTTAGACCCTTTTTATGATTGTAGTTGACTTTTGCTTACTATGTGTTATATACTTTTTGACTCCCATTGCTATTTTAAAAAAAAGTATAATGCATGCCTAAAGATAAGTGTATGTGGTGTTTCTTTTTTGCCTGATTGTTAGCATGCCGTCTTTAATGTTGCATATTACATGTATGTTTTTATCATATTTAAAATTGTGATGAGTGAAAGATTTCCTTGACGATATTGTAATTTCCATTTTATGGATTATTAAAGATTATGACTTATGTCTGGTATAACGCCTATGCCTTCTTTTGAAGGGGTGAGTTCATTGAAATTACTAACAACTATTATATAACAAACACTCAGTCTCCCTAGCCCTCATTTCAAACGCTTTAATTTATACATAAATATACATCACAGGTTCTTGACTTATCGATGACATCAAAATGTTGAAGCTAATTTTTTGCGATTATTTAAATTAACGTCCCCGGACACAGAGCGTATAGGGGACAATGAAGCTAAATGCGTTTGTGTTTGTAATACAAAATGAACTGGTGTGCTGTCTTGATTCTTTACCCAAGGGAGATAACAACTCGCTATCGGCCACTTGTCTATGGCGTGAATAAGAAAGAGAAGAGTTAGAGAGAACCAAATAGTGTAGAGAAGGAGGGGAGGGAATAACGAGGCTTAACGTCCTGTTGCGTTAGCGTTAAGGACCAATCACCACGTCGCCACCAGAGGAGGAAGGAGAACTATTCTATTTAACTATCTGTGTTGCACTGTCGATGTTGGTAGGGCTGCTGGCCTAACCCTCCTACTTATGTAATCTTATCTAACTCAGCCGATTTATGCAGGTCTGCTTTTTTTCAACCACTTAGAGGTAAAGCCTTTGGCTGTAATAACGTAGCAAACTGACATATTGCATCATGAAGTCTTGTTTTTTTTTTTTTTTTTTTTTTTTTTTTTTTTTTAATAGGCGCGCTCAGTTTTATTAATTACACACCTACGAGCTCACACACACCACACCACACTAGACACACATACACAAACACATTAATACATACATACACACATACATACACATGCATACACACATGCCAACAAACACAATTCTACCCCATACATTTAAGTACGTAGTTTTTCCCCCCTTAATCAGCATACCGACTGGCCGACTATTTTAGCGACGATACCTTTATTGTACATCAACGACTTTGCCTTGGTTCAAGATTAATTGTAATAATCCAAATGCTCATCCCTATCCCTATCCTGTCCCGTAACTCGGAGGTCGTAGGGGCACCACAGATGATCGTTTAACCAGCATACTCCATCTTTCTCTGTCCTCAGCAACCCTGATGGCTTCGCTCAGTGTCAAACCAGTCCATTCTCGGATGTTGTCCTCCCACCTCTTTTTCGGTCTCCCTCTTCTTCTACCTCCTTGCACTGTGCCTTGCAGAATGGTCTTTGCAAGGCCTGATGATCTGGTGACGTGGCCATACCATCGGAGTTTCCGTTTCTTCACCACTGTGAGCAGGTCATCGTGTTGTCCAATGGCTTGTGTGATGGTCTGTCGGACTTCGTCGTTGGTGATGTGTTGGGTATACGAAATGCTCAGAAGTCTTCTGTAGCACCTCATCTCCATACTTTGTATTCTTCGTTGTAGATCTGCTGTGAGGATCCATGCTTCGCAAGTTTATAGGAAGATGGAGATGACAAGAGAGCGCAGCAGTCTTACTTTGGAATGTAGACTGATGGTCTTGTCTTTCCAAATGGGCTTCAACCTTGTCAGGGCAGCAGTTGTTTGTGCGATCTTGGAGAGGACTTCCTGTCGGGACCCATTGTCTGATACAATGGCTCCTAAATATTTGAAGCTATGCACTGTGTTGAGGGATTGGCCTTGGACTTAGATGTCCGTGTTGATGCCATTGGTGTTGTTGGTCATCATTTTGGTCTTCTCTGCACTTATTTCCATTCTATAGGCTCTGGAGGTGTTGTCAAGCCTCTGTACCAGCTGTTCAAATTCTTGTTCCTCTCCAGCCAACCCATCAATGTCATCCGCAAAACGAAGATTGGAGATTGCTCTACCCCCTATGCTGACTGTGCCTTCGTGATCTGCAAGGGCATCTGACATGATGCGCTGTAGGAAGATGTTGAAGAGTGTTGGAGAGAGTAGGCATCCTTGACGCACACCGATTGTTGTTCTGAACCAATTCCCGATGGCGCTGTTATGGAGGACTGCACTGGTAGCCTTGTCATACAGGCTTTTGATGACTTCAATAATTTTAGGGCTGATGTTGTACACTTTTATTGTTGCCCATAGAGCTGCATGCCAGACTCGGTCAAACGCCTTCTTGAAGTCTATCAACACATGATATAGATGTTGATGGTGCTGTAGGTATTTCTCACAGATTATTCTGAGGTTGAAAATCTGTTCAGTGGTACTTCGCCCTGCCCTGAATCCTGCTTGTTCTTCAGCTATGATTTGTTCAGCTTGGGGTTTCAACCTTTTGAGTATTATTTTGAGGAGGACCTTGCTGGGATGGCTAATGAGGCTGACGGTGCGGTAATTTTCACACTCCTGAAGATTACCTTTTTTTGTGTGTGTTGACTGCTCATAACTGGGAAACAAATCATGAAACATGAGATGAGAGAGACAGAGACAGAGACAGACAGAGAGAGAGAGAGACAGAGAGAGAGAGAGAGAGAGAGAGAGAGAGAGAGAGGATGTAATGGTGTGTGGAGGTATATGCGTGAGGATGTGTGTGTGTGGAATGGAATGGGGATGCGCGTGAATGAATGAATAAATTAAGTAAAATTTATTTTTATTTAAATTACTAAACATCTGTATTAAGACCTTGTGCGTGGGAGGGTGGGGAGGTGGAGGTGTGTGTGTATGCGTGTGTTGGTGTGTGTGTGTGTGTGTGTGTGTGTGGATTGGTGGGTGGGTGCATGTGTGTTAATGTGGGGGTGTGGCAGTGTTTTCATTGTCTTAACTTGCCAGTGCGGTATGAATTCTTCACAGTGGGTACTGAAAATTTGTTCACTTGCCTAACGCAGAACACAGCAATTATATATAATTATAGTTGACTGACGCAAATGGTGATCTCTATACACTCAATGTCCGAAGATGTTGGATGTTTTTTAACCAGCAAACTGAAACAATAACAGGATTATGTATTGCATCATTATTAAACTCATTAATTCCACGAATTTGGTATGGACTGAAAACGTTTACTGAGGTAAGAAGATTATTCACTATTAAACGCATTATTTCCACGAATTTCGTATGGACTGAAAACGTTTACTGAGGTAAGAAGATTATTCACTATCATCATCATCATCATCATCATCATCATCATCATCATCATCATCATCATCATCATCATCATCATCATCATCATCATCATCATCATCATCACCATCATCATCATCATCATCATCATCTTCATCATCGTCATCATTATCATCATCAATCCAGCAGCCTGTAGGACTGTGGGGCTGCAGATTCGGAGAAATATTGCCAATTCGATCTGTCTAAATCTGATGGGTGTTTTATAAAACAGGACATAGAATAATACCCATGGTCCATTTACAATACGCAAATTCCATATCGTGTTTAAAGCTACGGGCGCTGGAAGCAGATAACCTACTGCTTTGAAAAAAAAATGTGAGTCTTGAAAATAGTTTATTTTAATTTTTTTTATGACTGGACATACCTTGAGTCTTTAAGACAGTTTATTTTAAAGTTATAAAATGTTTTATTGTTTCAAAAACATGGGAAAGTGCTTTAAGACATTTTATTTAAAAAGTTATAAGACGTGTTATTGTCTTTAGATTCATCGCAAAAAGGGTTTAGAAAATGTTGAACCACAATGACCTCGATCTTAGAGAAAGTAAAAATAATAACGATGTAATATGCTTCCTATCCTATCCTATCCTGTCCCATAACCCGAAGGTCGTAGGGGCACCACAGATGATCGCTTAACCAGCATACTCCATCTTTCTCTGTCCTCAGCAGCCCTCATGGCTTCGCTCAGTGTCAAACCAGTCCATTCTCGAATGTTGTCCTCCCACCTCTTTTTCGGTCTCCCCCTTCTTCTACCTCCTTGCAGTGCCTTGCAGAATGGTCTTTGCAAGGCCTGATGATCTGGTGACGTAATATGCTTAGCAGTAGTAAAAGTATCTGTACAGTAAAAATAATAACGATGTAATATGCTTAGCAGTAGTAAAAGTATCTGTACAGTAAAAATAATAACGATGTAATATGCTTAGCAGTAGTAAAAGTATCTGTAAAGTAAAAATAATAACGATGTAATATGCTTAGCAGTAGTAAAAGTATCTGTAAAGTAAAAATAATAACGATGTAATATGCTTAGCAGTAGTAAAAGTATCTGTAAAGTAAAAATAATAACGATGTAATATGCTTAGCAGTAGTAAAAGTATCTGTAAAGTAAAAATAATAACGATGTAATATGCTTAGCAGTAGTAAAAGTATCTGTAAAGTAAAAATAATAACGATGTAATATGCTTAGCAGTAGTAAAAGTATCTGTAAAGTAAAAATAATAACGATGTAATATGCTTAGCAGTAGTAAAAGTATCTGTAAAGTAATAATAATAACGATGTAATATGCTTAGCAGTAGTAAAAGTATGTAAAGTAAAAATAATAACGATGTAATATGCTTAGCAGTAGTAAAAGTATCTGTAAAGTAAAAATAATAACGATGTAATATGCTTAGCAGTAGTAAAAGTATCTGTAACGTAAAAATAATAACGATGTAATATGCTTAGCAGTAGCAAAAAGCTACATCTCTGGCAGTAGTAAAAGAATCTGTAAAGTAAAAATGAGGAATTTCGGTTCAGTTAATGTTAGACATAATTTTCGTTTTAAAAAAAACACAAAAAAAAACAGAAGAAGTGAAATATGGGGCGATGGATCGTGGCTGAGCGACAAACAGACGGCTACTTGAGTTTGCGATTATGTGTTGGGTTTATGATTTATTTAGTTATTTTAGTACTAATTCGTGACAATCACAAGTATATCAACTAAGTTAACTAACTTAGTTGATATACTTGTGGTGACAATGAAACCCCAAACCCCACTACAAGGTCTCCGATTCGAAAGATGTGGTAATCAAAGGGAAGCAAATCATGAAATGCACTCTTGCGAGAAAACAAACACACACACACACACACACACACACACACACACACACACACACACACACACACACACACACACAATAACTGGTGAATGTCAGTGCATTATGTTACCTCCATTAGAATGAAAACCCCAAGAGGAAGAGGGAAGTAGGGGAAAAAAAAAGAACAACAGTATTGAAAAGTTGTAAGTTGTGCCACCCAAAACTAATCCAATGCATTTTTTTCCTGATTGAGTGAAGGAACCACTTTCTAGCTAGGCAACTCGGGCTGATGTCAGCGATTTACACCAAAGAGAATCGGTAGTAGCTTCCCTTTATGCAGGTGTTTAAACAGCGTTTTTTGTCGAAAATTAAGACATTTACCATTTAAATCTAGTATTTAAATTTTAATTTAAATATAATTTTGTGCATATTCACAAATCAAATTAAATATAATAAACATATTATGCTATAATTCGTTTGTATTTCGCCTCTCTCATTTTGTTTAGAGATTATTCGATCCTGTAGGCTACAGTAATCATGGCTGAAAGGTAAGAATTGACCCAAATCAAAACAAACAATTTATGTTTGGTGTTCTTCCAGTAGGAAACACTACTAATGGCGCTAAGTTTGTTTTATAGTTATCGGATATAAGAGTTGACTGGTTAGTGTTGTTTGTAACTCGTAGATTGTCGAATTTTGATTAACACAACATGCATTGTTTATTGACATCACTGTGATCACAAAGTGATGATCTATGAATAGACTATGACATTAGTGGAGACAGCTGTGACATCTCGAATATTTCATTTTCTCTTTGTTCTGACTGTTGTGTGGACAACGACGTTGTTTATTAGAAATCAGCGTTCATTCTTCTAAGTATTTTAAATAGCTTTCTGATTTAATTTTGCTTTGGAAGAATCATACACAAATTCGGATTTTGTTGTGTGATTGCCAAAATATTAATTGTTGACAAGTTTAATTCCGTAAAATGGCTTGAAAAGAAAACTGGCCATGCTCTTTGTCTTCTGTTTGCTTTGGTATTAGGTGAGGAGTATGCAGCAATAGTACTGTGAAAGACATTTTGTTTGTATGGAAGCTGAAGTTAGAGATGGTGACAGTTTCTCTTCAGAAGCTCCTATGTTAAGTGGTATACATCAAGGTAGCATGTAACTGTAAGGTCCTGTTTTATTTACAATTTTCATAAATGATTTTCCAGATGAGGTGTCCAGCAGTTGTAACATTTTTGCTGATGACACAAAACTATATAACTTGTCAAGTGAGAGTTCTAAGCTACAGTCTGATATAGATAATTTTGGTAAATGGTCTGATAAGTGGCAACTTCATTTTAATACTTCCAAATGCAAGGTACTACATTTTGGTAGTAAATATCTTTGCCATGAATATTATATGACCGTTGATGGACAGAGAGTGCCAGTTGACAGCTGCACTGAAACATATTAATACTGCAATTGCAATGGCAAATAAAATGCTGTGGATTATCCAGAGATCTTTCTCCTGTCTTGATAAAGATACACTAACATGTCTGTATAGGACACTTGTACAACCTCATTTGGAATATGCAAATGCTGTATAGTTACCGCTCTTGAAAAGACAATAGTCAGTGTTTGAAAAAGTGCAGCGGAGAGCAACAAAATTGGTAAAATCCTTGAAAAATTTGCCTTACGGAAAAAGATTAAAGAAACGGCCTTCCCAGTTAGAAATTTAGAAGAGTGAGAGGTGATCTTATACAAACATACAAAATATTCGACAAAGTTAATGCTAACACATTTTTTAAGTTTCATGCTGGACGTAATACTAGAAACTCAGAAGACAAAATTTGTATCCAGCACTGTCGTACTAACCAAAGAAAGCACTGTTTTAGCCATAGAATTGCACCACTCTGGAACAAACTACCATTACATGTTCAAAAAGCTAACAACTTAAATACCTTCAAAAAACCTTCTGGAAAAGGTAAGTTTCATTGTGGAATCCAAATTTGATTTTGATGAATGATTTTCAGTTTAACTTTAATTCCCGGAACAACTGCAAAACTAACCGGATAATTTAATTTAATGTTGTATAGAAACAGGGGCATAAAAAAGCTGCGAAGTTTAACGTAGTCCCTTGAACTGAACTATAAGTCAAGTCAACCAAAATCGGACAACTTCCAGAAATGGTCAGATCGTTCAAATACAATCTATTCATTCAGCTGTAGCAGTAAAGGAGTATTGGTTTGAAAACTGCATAATCTGTACTCAGTGCATTTGTTTGTTTCAACCACTGTCAGAGGTAAAGTAAAGAGGTCGGATGTAAAGAAGAAAATGGTTTTAAAAACCTTACCTTTGAATTTGACATTATAATGATTTTGTGTATGATTCTTGTTTGGTAAGTGTTCAGTGTAGTGACTTCAGCTCAGAATCAATACATACCAAGTTTAAACATAATATACTGACTATTTGACAGGATTTATATTAATGCACTACAACTTCAAGTATAAGATTTTTGTTTCATATTAATAGTGTCTTTTGCACTTTTAAACCAAGAACAAATTGTTATACAGTTATAGTATAAATTTACAATTGTTCAAATTTTCAGACCAGAAGTTGACATGGCTTCAAGCTGGTGGGGAGGATGGTTGCAAACGGCAAAAGAAAAGGTATACATTCTTTGAGAGTGTCTTTATGTTATAAGATATATATTTCATAGTGATAGACACAGGTGCATGTGATGTGGGGTCCCCAAAGTCTGCTTGAATATTTGTTCAGAGTTGAAATACCTATACAACAATCAAATGTCAGTTCCTACATTCTGCATCACACCTGCAGTTTCTTCCTCCACTGTGCCTATGAATTCCAGCTTCCTGCATAGCTATGATGATGACGGTAAAGATGGTGCTGATACACTCTTGTAATAGCTCAGGTCTCCACAAAACATTTCCTGCTCATTGGGCTTAAAAGGCCATCAGATGTTGAAAGGATTTATACATATATATACATTATATTAGTACAAAATAATTCGCTGTGGCAGATAATGACTAGGGAAAAAGGGAGACAGAAAAAGAGGTGGGATGACAACATTAGAGAATGGACTGGCTTGACACTGAGCGAAGCCATGAGGGTTGCTGAGGATACAAAAAGATGGAGTACGCTGGTTAAACGATCATCTGTGGTGCACCAACGATCTTCTAGTTATAGGATAGAATAGGATATGACCTTATACACACACTGGGCCTGAAAATAATGTAACTTACATGCTTTCCTCTGCAACCACACATCATGCAATCTGCACCTACTCTACAAAGGTAAGCTTCTTACACCAAGTAATAAGTAACAGGAATATAAATAAATAAATAAATAAAATCAAAGAAAAAATACTCTAGTCTAGTTTAAAAACCGACTTCAAAATTGTTTTTTAAAAAGCATATAAATGAAATAAAATTGTGGGAAAGCAGACGCAAAGTTGGCAGAGCCAACAGTTATGATAGACATTATCAATCAACTGTTTTATTTTTAAAATTTGGTAAGATCTGGTTTGATGTGCACTGAAAGGTTTATACTGTCTGCCTATGCCTATGATACTCCTTACTGCCTGCCCATGATACTCCTTACTGCCTGCCCATGATACTCCTTACTGCCTGCCCATGATACTCCTTACTGCCTGCCTTACTGCCTGCGTATGATACTCCTTACTGCCTGCCTTTGATACTCCTTACGGCCTGCCTTACTGCCTGCCTATGATACTACTTACTGCCTAGGCTAAACAAACTTATGTTCTTCTAACCAAGACTTTAGTTGAGTACACCATTTTAGCAATTAATTTTGCCACATACTATACTCAGTTTTAGGACAACTACACCCCAGACAACTACCTCTGGACAGTCACCCCCTGGACAAATAACTCGTGGACAGATACTTCCATAGAACATCTACCCACTAGACAAGTATCCCCCATTCACACATTTATTTTTGGCACCCATTCATAGAACAGGTTACATAAATAAGGTGATCAAATCAAATAGAATAAAAAAAAAAATAAGTTAGTCACATGTGAGTAGTGATCCAATAGAACAGGAAAAAATTATTTGATTTAGTTTGCCAACTAAGGCTAAATATCATAATATTTTTAAACCATGGAATTTGTTACCTCCACATGCGGTGGCTCCAAGATTCTGTATGAGGGTTTTGTGTATGTGAAGTCTAAGACTGTCAGAGTGTCCTAGGAGTGTGAGCTCCAACGCAGCAGCAAACAGTATAAAGTCACAATCCATGTCAGTGGAGATCAAATTTTTTTTATGAAGAACATTTTGCTTTGATTAATCCATGACAAGTAAAATAAATTATAAAATGAAACAATAGAAAAAAATACATGTGACTTTTTAACTTTTTTTCATTCAGTAAATATGATTTCAGGGGGCACTTATCTGAAACCAGATTGAAATATACAGAAATGTTGGTTGCTTTGTTTTTGTCCAGGGCTCTGCAGCATTAGACATGGTGGTGAAAGACCTGTCAGAATTCACCTGTACAATGCAGAAAGATGCCAGCCAAGCTGTAGAAGTCACCAGCACAACATTGAAAGATTCTGTGAAGGTCCTTTTGATCACATTTTGTTACTTTATGTATTTTTGTTTATTTGTATAATTATATATTTGTTCGAATTTGTGCACTGCATGTATTTATGGTTGCTGAGGACAGAGAAAGATGAAGTACGCTTGTTAATTGATCATCTGTGGTGCCCCAATGATCTTCGAGTTATGGGGTAGGGTAGGATAGGATGTATTTAAGAGAAATGTTAGACATAAATAATAGAGACCTTACGTCAGAAAAAGAACAAGAAGAAGAAGACATAAATATATATATAGAAATATCAGAATCCACGCTTTCAGCAAATTGTGTAAATTTGTGTGTACCTTCTTTTGGCTGTTGTACACAATTATTAAGAACAGTGGATGCGATTTCCCTGTAGCCTACTAACATGGATGCAGCAGTGAAAATACCAGCACCATCTTAGATTAATATTTGTGGTCTGTTCCTCCATGCTCTCCCCTAACTGACTCAACAAAATGTCATAATGTATTTTTTATATTTCAGGCTGAGAATACATCAGCAGCAAAGGACAAGTTCACCAGGGGCCTGAACAGTTTTTTGGATGGAATTTCCAAAGCTCTCTATGTGCCACCTGATGATGAAGGACAGGTGCCTATCATTGCTCCTGGATCTGACTTTTACGACCGAGCCAAAGTGAGCGTATTCATTAGTAAATTTTATGCCATGAAAATGTTATGATACAAAAGGCTGAAATAGCCTCAGGGGCAGAATTAATGCTTCTCGGATGTATTCTGGGTGCTCGCAGGCATGCCTACCCGTACGGAATTTCCGTATTTTGTCCGGAAATTTAAAAAACTCGGCAAGCGCTACGGAAAATACAAATACTTGTTTCACCGTCCGGAAATACATAAAAACCACATTGGGGAAAAAAATCGAACTCGTTGGCCTGTGGTAATGCACCGCGTTACCTTTTTCCGAAGATAGCCGAACCCGGTTTAATGCCGCAAAGCGCAGTCGCAGTAGAAACACAAATTTCCGGTAGAGGCACTGAAGTTTGCCGAACCAGTTTTTGCGCAGTCGCAGTGAAGATCGGTGCTCGTGAGACAGAATTCAAAACATGGAGTCCAAACGAATGGCTAAGCAAGCTGCCACCAAACTTGCTGTCTCCCTCATCCTGTCTCGCATCGACTATTGCAACTCCCTTCTTTCCGGCCTTCCCCGCTCCACCACTCTCCCTCTCCAACGCGTTCAAAACAATACTGCCCGCCTCGTCCTCAGAAAGAAGAAATCCGACCACGTCACTCCCTTGCTCAAAGCCCTACACTGGCTTCCCATCTCCCAACGCATTCAATACAAGACCTTGTCTCTCTGCTACAAGTCCCTCAACAACTCCGCTCCTCTCTATCTCTCTGACTTACTTCACCCATACATTCCCTCTCGCTCTCTTCGCTCTGCCTCCGACCCTCTCCGCCTCCGCATTCCTCGCTCCAAACTCAGCACGTTCGGGTGCCGCTCCTTCTCTGTCTACGGCCCATCCATCTGGAATACTCTTCCACTCTCTCTCCGTCAGAAACCCTCTCCCACCTCCTTCCAGTCTGCCCTCAAAACTTACCTTTTCAAGCAGTTCTAACACTATGACCTCACTACGCACCCCATCGCCAGCTGTCTCTTGCATATAGTGTCTGGTCTGTTTGTGGTATGAGTATATTTGAGTGAATGTATTTCTTGCGTAAGTGTTACATGTGTCATTGTCTAAAGCGTGCACATGCGTGCGTGAGTTGTGAGTGCGCGCTTAGAGTTATAATTATTATAAGATAAGCGCATTATAAATACAGTAATTATTATTATTATTGTGAATCTGAATCTTCAAAGAAACCGTGCAAGGGGCAGACATATCTTGCCTCATATTTGGAAAAGTGTACTTTCGTTATTCGCGGTAGCACTGACTCAAAGTACAATTTGTGCCAACCAGTTTGGCATCTCCGCAAGGTGATATGAACGACATCAAGCGGCACACGGAAGGCCCACTGCATTTAAAGAATTACGAGGCTTTGGAGAAGAAAAAGAAGATTGTTGCAGCAAATCAATCTATCACTGGATTCTTTGCATCATATCAAAAAGGATGAGTGCAAAAACAATAGGTAGTAAAAGTAAATACGGAAATCGAAATAGTAATACTGAAATTTGAAAAAACCATACGGAAACTTCAAATTGAGGGTAGGCATGCCTGTGATAGGTTAGTTCCCCTTTGTCATGCTGAGTACAGGAGCAGACTAAGATGATGGTACTCACAATTGTGAAGATGTTGCAAGATGTTAGTTATCCCCCTGACGATGGTTTGCTGAACCCCTTTTAGTTTTACAAATATTTTACTTCACCTTCTATCTTTTTATCTATATAATTTTTGGATAGACTTTGCAGTCTTGTTTTATGAATTATAAAACTACTAATGTTTCATGAAATAGCTTTGGCAAATTGCAGGCCAAACTGCATGCAATACAAATTGATCCCAACACCTACATTCATGAGCCCAGTGGATCACCGGAAACGTACTGGATGTGGTGTGAGGGCTTCGACCTGGAAGAGCAGAAGGGCGAGATTTCCGAACTCCTGGTGTCCAAAATTGAAGTGCGAGCACTCTACACAAAACTGGTTGGTGTTAAGATTTTCATCTGAGATGTGCCTAGAATGACTAGGCCTGACATCAAATTTTGTTTCTTACCAACAGAATAGAACAAGCAAAAGGAAATATATGAGTGCTTGAAAGCCAGTCAATGGTACATGGTATCTATGCAGAATTTAGAATAGCGCGAGTCCACATGTACTGATGGTACTAAAAATTATTGAAAGCAGAAGAGCAAGAGGGGATTGTGTGAAAAGCAATAATCAAATGTCACAAAGTTCTGCACTAATACTAGCCAGAGCTGTTTAGTTAAACCAAATGTACTGTTATTGTTTCACACAGTAGTTTCAGAGAAATGCATTTTATTGGTACTTTTTGGGTCAGGTTCCATCTCGAGTGTCACATGTGGATTTCTGGAGGCGGTATTTCTACAAGCTTCACCAGCTTGATGTAGACCAGGCTCGTAAAGAGGCACTCATGAAACGAGCAGAAACTGCACGATCTGAGGACTCCCTCAGTTGGGAAGGTAAGACTTGGTGCATGATTGTAGTGTTAGTAAATTCTGACTTAAAACAAAAAAATGTTGTTAGTATTGACTTAAATTTTGAAAATGTTTTGACTTGGTTATGTGTCTGTGAACAGAGGAGAGGAAACCAGGCTTCTGGAGCGAAGTTTTTTTGACTGCTAGCTGTTTATGTCATGCAACAATTTTATTATAGTTCTTGAGTTTTATCGTAGTGTTTTATTTTATTTATTTCTCAATAACTGATGTTTAATCGTGGAAGTAATTTTTGCAGATGACTGGAGTGGGGATGAAGGAGCAGCAGAAGACAGTGGCAGCGACTGGGAAAAACTGCCCAGGCCCAATCAGCGGCAGGAAACTCTACCTCCTGTAACAACTGCTGCCCCTACCACCATTACCGTATCATCTTTATTAGTGCCAGACCAGCCACAGGAAGTGGAGACCTCAGAAGCCACAGCAGTGCCGAGAACAAGCCCAGAACCCTCTGCTGGAGGTGGAGAGTTCCCAGAGATCAGTGTGGAAGCATACAAACAGTCACAAGTTAAGGGAATTTTACAAACGTCTGCAGAAGTACCTTCTGCCACTTCCCCCATAAAGGCTGTGCATATTACCTCCCCTGTGCAAGAGACTGGTGAGTGCCGCTCTGCCATGGGTAAGCTCAAAGCAATGGCTTCCGACAAAATGCAGGCTAACGAGCAGAAGTCCGCTAAGGAAGAGCAGAGGTTGACCAAGAAAGAGGAGGAGCCAGCTGAGAAAGAGCAGAGGTTGACCGAGAAAAAAGAGCAGCCAGCTGAGAAAGAGCAGAGGTTGACTGAGAAAGAGGAGCATCCAGCTAAGGAAGAACAGCCAGCAGACAAGCTGGTTCAGAAGAGTGAAGACATTGAAAGTGCTCAGATCAAGCCACTTGTAACTCCTCTTCAGGTTTCTGTTGTGAACGAACCACATGCAGAGCCCTCCTTGGAGACCCAGTCTACCACCAGCGCTTCTAGTGCCTCTTCCCCTGAAATCTTGGGGTCCATCTCCCTTGAAAATGTTAAGCCTGTTCAAACACCTACTGTAATTGTCGAGCCTGCCTCCCCAGAAGAGCAGCCAGCTGATGAGCTGGTCGACGTTGCTGATACTACTATTAAGGTTGACACTGCGTCTGAGGCTTTGAAAACAGAAGAGGTAACCATTCATTGTAGTTCAGCGTTATGGTGAAAGTAATTGCATACTCATTATTTTATAGATGTACCTATTGTGGTATAGGAAAAAAACTGTTTTATCTAAATACCTATCCTATCCTATACTGTAACTCGAAGGTCACTGGGGCACCACAGATGATCGTTTAACCAGCATACTCCATCTTTCTCTATCCTCAGCAACCCTCATGGCTTCGCTCAGTATTAAGCCAGTCCATTCTTGAATGTTGTCCTCCCACCTCTTTTTCTGTCTCCCTCTTCTTCTGCCTCCTTGCACCGTTCCTTGCAGGGCCCGATGCTCTGGTGACGTGGCCATACCATCAGTTTTCGTTTCTTCACCACTGTGAGCATGTCATCGTGTTGTCCAATGGCTTGTGTTATGGTCTGTCGGACTTCGTCGTTGGTGATGTGCTGGATATAGGAAATTCGAAGTCTTCTGTAGCACCTCATCTAAATGCATTAACAATGTAAAAGTGAAATGCAGGTCACCCTCTTTTTGGAAGTGAGGAGTTTGCAGTTTATTTGAGCCTGTCATCTGTATTTCTTAGCCTTAGTCCACTACCATAGCACTACATGGATGCTTGAAAAAAAGTAATACACAGATGGGCCATAATTTTGGGCCACACTTTGTGTGCGCATAAGAAGTGAGTTACAGATCTTTAGATGATATGTACACTAGGCGTTTTGTTGGCTTTATGTAACTAAATGTCTGAGTGCTGATTGAATGCTGAAGGAAGAATTTGTCCCTGACTTTTTATGTACTCGTCATTGCAAATTTGGTCTTTTTTCCCCTCCAGGCCACAGCATCAGCTGCTGATCAAAAGACAGAGGCAGCAAGGGCAACAAGAGTATCTCCTCAGCATGAATTGTCAGTAATGGTGGAGGAAGAGAGAGAGCTGAAGACAATGGAAAAGGGAGACTTGGTACTGGTGGGATCGTATCATGGCAGTCCTGTGTCCAACGCCAGTGATATTAAAGGTAAGTTTGAACAGAAAAAAAACACAATAAAAAAACATAGAAAAGGAAAGGGATTTCGCATTTTTTTTCTGTTTTTTTTTTTATAAGTGACTTTTAAACATGGCTAGGAGAAATATTTTATTTTTTTTATTGATAAAGCTGTTCATAATAGCTGAAGTGATGAAAGTTTTGCAGACTATGTAGGTTAGTATATGGTGGATGTTTTCAGTTTGGATATATGATCTATTGGTGGAAAGTTGTGATAGGAATGTTTAAGGCCAGGTGGAGGTCAAGTCATTTGAGGGTTGAAGTTCAGTAATACAGTATATGTTGTTGTCAGGACAGTCAGACAGTGCGCCTGTGGCATCAAGTGGGCATCTCAGGCTGCTTGAGCTAGATTCTGTATCAACAGGCCCCTTTACTGAGCTACATTCTGTATCCACAGGCCCCTTTACTGAGCTACATTCTGTATCCACAGGCCCCTTTACTGAGCTAGATTCTGTATCCACAGGCCCCTTTACTGAGCTACATTCTGTATCCACAGGCCCCTTTACTGAGCTACATTCTGTATCCACAGGCCCCTTTACTGAGCTACATTCTGTATCCACAGGCCCCTTTACTGAGCTACATTCTGTATCCACAGGCCCCTTTACTGAGCTACATTCTGTATCCACAGGCCCCTTTACTGAGCTACATTCTGTATCCACAGGTCCCTTTACTGAGCTACATTCTGTATCCACAGGTCCCTTTACTGAGCTACATTCTGTATCCACAGGCCCCTTTACTGAGCTACAGTCTGTATCCACAGGCCCCTTTACTGAGCTACATTCTGTATCCACAGGCCCCTTTACTGAGCTACATTCTGTATCCACAGGCCCCTTTACTGAGCTACATTCTGTATCCACAGGCCCCTTTACTGAGCTACATTCTGTATCCACAGACCCCTTTAACTGCTCATCAGCCAGACAAGGGCTATATATAACAACAATAAATTGATAAGTAAAACAACACCATCATTGAACACTTATACATTGCATATAGCATTTAAATAATAATGCCTATGTCACAAAAAGGAGCACTAGCATTGTAAAAAACACAAGTTATTGTTGGATACTTTATTTTTTATAAAGTATGAGTTTAGTGTTGTAGATGTGGTGAATTCTGAAAAAGTACGAGTTTATTGTTGTAGTTGTGGTGAATTCTGAAAAAAGTATTAGTTTAGTGTTGTAGTGGTGGTGAATTCTGAAAAAAGTATGAGTTTAGTGTTGTAGTGGTGGTGAATTCTGAAAAAAGTATGAGTTTGGTGTTGTAGTGGTGGTGAATTCTGAAAAAAGTATTAGTTTAGTGTTGTAGTGGTGGTGAATTCTGAAAAAAGTATGAGTTTAGTGTTGTAGTGGTGGTGAATTCTGAAAAAAAAGAGAAAAATACAAATACAGGAATCTCCAAATAGAGATAGAACACTAAGAATTGTAATCAAAAAACCTAAGCCTAAAACTTTTAGAACAGAACAAAAACAGGAACAAGTTTCCACATTTAGGAATGATATCTATGTATCATGAAATGCATTGGAGTACCTCAGATCATGTTAAACCTATAAATATAAGGGGAAGAGTTGAGGTAGAGAGCAATAGGGCTGGATGAAACTTAAGTCTTTCCTAACATTTCTTTCTTAGAACCATCGCTTATATAAATGTTGTCTGCAGACAAATCCGATGTGGATGATGACTGGGAGCAAGATCTGGACATTGAATTAACAGCGGAAGACATGGCTGCCGCTGAAGAACTGGCAAAGAAGATGGGCGAAAACATTAATCTAGAGGTGAGACAGCCTGGATTTTCAGGCAGACCGCCCTCACATTGCCTAATGACAAAAATGCAGCTCTGCATGATACATCACCCCATACACGCACAATTTTATGTAAAAAATCTAAAACAACAAATATTGAACTGAAACCAATTTTATTACATTCAAGATGAATTTATCTTTCAAGGGAGCCATGATTTGTTGTGAGTGTCTTGCACCTAAATCCATTAAAAAAATCCAAATTTTAGAGCATAAAGAAAAACAAACACAGTGGCACGGTATTATGTGTCCACATCACTATCATTCGCATCACTCCAATTCTTCCAAATCAATATCCAAGTCGTTTTCTTTGCTTGGATTAATTTGCACTAGATTGCCTTCATCGAATCTCTCAAAAGCACTGTCCAAATTGTCACTGTCCGTAATGGCTGCTAGTATAATCTCCTCTCTCATTCCTCGAAACATTGTCACAAAGATTGTCGATATTCAAAAATGCGCAGTGCACCTTTTTCAAAACAAGCCATGTTTTGAACACCACCGGAAAGAACGGGAAATCTCATACACCAGACAACCATTTGCCAGACAATGCTATTTATAGATAAGCAGTAGAAGCGTCCTAACGGACCACGTGTTTGGGGCGTTTTGCTGGCAGACAACGGGGGACTTGATTGAAAATAGCATCGGGCGACATGCGCGGACCTGACAGAAAAAAGGTTAAGGAAAGCTTATTGCCACACAGTTTCATCACCGCTTTATCAGTCTATCACTGGATGTAAGCACTTGCTATTCACAATCACACGCTGATTAAAGCAGGCCACTGTGTAACAGAGAACAGTGACAGTTGAGTGCTTGAGCTGGTAAAGTAGATTTTTTAATTTTTTTATTTTGGCACTTTATTGTCCCTTTTTATCGGGAAAATCTGGGCTGCCTCCCTTGCGGAAGATGAAGGTCAGCCTGTGGCGTGCCCAAACCCAACCTATAGTTTTATTTTATTTTTAAAAAAATTATTTAAACTTTGCTGGGGGAGCAAACTGGAGTACCTGGAGAAAACCCTCGAGACATATACAGAGTGGAAAGTAAGTAATATTTGGAGAAACATAACGCCGAGAGGCAGGATCGATCCCACATCTGTGAGGCGCCATTGGTTTCTAGCTAGTCATGCCTTAGACAATATGGCCACAATACTCGCTTAAAGCATTATATAAAAACAATTCCACCAATTGTTGCTTCTTTGCAAGATATTGAGGTGATTAGATTTTACTTTTTGTTTAATGTATCGCAACTCTTTATATTGTTCACAGGATGAAGACTGGGAAAACTGGGAGTAAAAAATACCACCAAACCCAGAGACAACTAGGGATACTCAAAGAACACCAACCAAGTACAACAGATCAACTCTGTACCAGCGATTAGATCCACCATTATGCGAGTAACATTACTTCCATCTCCAAAGTGTTATATGAACAGAACATTTTGCACAAATTCCACCTGCTTTTCATTGGAGGTCAGATTTATTTCACTTGGAAGCAAATTGAATTCACTAAGAGTTCTTCCATCTCTTAATTTACAAAACGTTTTGTGTAAGTTTAATCTTTGAGCTTAATCAGTTAAGTTTTTGGAGGGCTTAGAGAGTGGTTCATTTAAGCTTTGATGTGTCTTTATTATATAGAGTAGGGGTCGCCATATTCAATCAGCTCCAAGTAACGTACACCTACTCATTCCAGATGTGATGATGGATTGATGGCGAAACCAACTTCTATGCCATTGACTTTCCATTTTCAATGTAACTTTCAGGTACACACAGTACCAATTTTGTATCCTCTTGTTCATTGAGATTTGAAATGACGTCATCTGAAGCTTTTACTTTGTAGTTTAAGACTGATTTCATCCCATTAATGGATAAAAATTACATCCTTTTCACAGTTGATGACGCTCATCTGCAAATGCCCACACTGCACCCTTGGTTAATTCAAGATTTCCAGATTGTATTTTTTGCCCATTCACACAAATGGAGTTTTGGGGGAAGTTAGTTAGTTATTCATTGCTTACAGGGCCCAGCAGACTGCAAAGAGCCGAATCAGGACCACAAACTCCAGAAAGTGGGGATACTATTGATACTGAAACCCCCGGCACCCTCACGTGGATTTTTTGGGGGGAGGAGTGTGTTCAAAATGGGACATTGAATTGCAATACTATGTGTTTACAATGTTCAACATTTAGGATGCGCAGTAAGAAGTACAATTATCAATGTAACACTTTTCATACAAGGCATCTAAAGATTTTTTTGTTAGATTTTTAAAATTCAGATCCATGGTTTTCAACTGAAAATTAACTACCACAAACTAAAACACATTTAGACGTGTAAAAACATGTTTGATGGTTGATTGGATTAAAAAAAAAAAAAGATATTTTGGTGGTTACAATCGAGTAATGTAGACTGAAAATATGAGGTCAAAACTATTTGCAAATGGGGAAGTAAACAAAACTGTTTGCAAATAAGGACCCATACCCTACACATTGCTTTGTCATGATAAGTGTGCAAACAAGAGCTTTCAATTAATATGTACAAATGTCAGACCTTTCAAAAGAAATGTATGGCTGGTAAAGAGGAACTTAAATATTGATTTTGAATGTCAAAGAGGTTGCGCTGTAATTTGTCACGAAGGATAAAAACAATGAAAATAAGAAGCAATAACTATGTTTTCAGTCATTTTTATTTTTAACGCTTTTATTTTTATAAATCATAGCTGAAGAGCAAGCAGGATTCAGGGCAGGGCGAAGTACCACTGAACAGATTTTCAACCTCAGAATAATCTGCGAGAAATACCTACAGCACCAACAACATCTATATCATGTGTTCGTAGACTTCAAAAAGGCGTTTGACCGAGTCTGGAATGCAGCTCTATGGGCAACCATGAGAGTGTACAACATCAGCCCTAAAATTATTGAAGTCATCAAAAGCCTGTATGACAAGGCTACCAGTGCAGTCCTCCACAACAGCGCCATTGCAAACTGGTTCAGAACAACAATCGGTGTGCGGCAGGGATGCCTACTCTCTCCAACATTTTCCTAGAGTGCATCATGTCAGATGCCCTTGCAGATCACGAAGGCACAGTCAGCATAGGGGGAAGAGCAATCTCCAACCTTCGTTTTGCAGATGACATTGATGGATTTACCTGGAGAGGAACAAGAACTTGGAACAGCTGGTACAGAGGCTTGACACCACCTCCAGAGCACATGGAATGGAAATAAGTGCAGAGAAGACCAAAATGGTCACCAACAACACCAATGGCATCAACACGGACATCAAAGTCCACACAGTGCATAGCTTCAAATATTTAGGAGCCATTGTATTAGACTTTGAGTCCCGACAGGAAGTCTTCTCCAGGATCGCACAAACAACTGCTGCCCTGACGAGGTTGAAGCCCATTTGGAAAGACAAGACCATCAGCCTACTTTCCAAGGTAAGCTGCTGCGCTCCCTTATCATCTCCATCTTTCTATATGCTTGCAAAACATGGACCCTCACAGCAGATCTCCAACGAAGAATACAAAGCATGGAGATGATGTGCTACAGAAGACTTCTGGGCATTTCCTATACCCAGCACATCACCAATGACAAAGTCCGACAGACCATCATACAAGCCTTTGGACAACACGATGACCTGCTCCCAGTGGTGAAAAAACGTAAACTCCGATGGTATGGCCACGTCACCAGATCATCAGGTCTTGCAAAGACCATCCTGCAAGGCACAGTGCAAGGAGGTAGAAGATGAGGGAGACCGAAAAAGAGGTGGGAGGACAACATTCGAGAATGGACTGGTTTGACACTGAGCGAAACAATCAGGGTTGCTGAGGACAGGGAAAGATGGAGTATGCTGGTTAAACGATCATCTGTGGTGCCCCTACGACCTCCGAGTTACGGGATAGGATAGGATTAGGATTTATTTTTTTTATTGTTTCCAGATTATAAACTGCACTTTGATTATAAAATTAAGTTATCTTTTGAATGCTGTTCGTAATTTGTGTGTAGATAAAAGGACTTTCCAGATTTGATCAAATGCGTTTAATAACTGCTCCATGCTTATTGTGGTGGTTGTAATTTTGTTATCTTTTGAGGTTTTAAAATTTTTTAAAATATTTTTTTGGTTTTTATTTTTTTACCGACTATATTGACATTTAGATTGGGTGGCCATTTTGTGAGTTTGTTCTATAACTTTGAAATGGACAAATGGAACACTTGTATGGAATATAACAGGAGGCAATATTAATTAGTTATGCATAAATTATGTGGGGAAATCGTAGAGGCTTTTCTTTTGTTTTGGAGTTTTGTTTCTGTTTACTAAGGCGACAAACACACTATTGCCTTTTTAGGCATTCGTTGTAACTGGGTTTGAGTAGATGTCATTTATGTCGAGTAGTTAAAACTTCAGCTGGGTAATGCGGAAATGTACATTTGTCTTATGTACAGGGTTCGTACAAGTCTTGAAAAGTCTTTAAAAATGAGTCTGACTTTCCAGGTCCTTGAAAAGCCTTGTAAATCATACCCCGGTCTGGAAAAGTCTTGAATCTCAAAAAGATTGCAGAAGTTTTACAGGATGTTTTTTTTTTTTTTTAAGCAACAGTGTATGTTACCACAAAGCGTGATTAATTATTATTTTTATTATTAATATTATTATTATTATCATCATTATGATTATTATATGCACATGTATGCGATTGAAAGGAACATCATCGAGTAGTATTGAAAAATTCAAATGTTGGTCTGGAAAAAGTCTGGAATTTTTAGTTTCAGTTTCTGTACGAACCCTGTATGTAAAAAGTGTTTGAGAGTGAAGTATGAATCGGGTATTTTGTTTGTTTTGTTCGCTTTCCACGTGTTCTGTTTTGTGGTTTATTTTCTTGTCATGTTGGGCGGTATCAAAATTTGTGTTTTTATGTACTCACATGTTATGTTTCATCCCTTTTTCACACGCTTCATGTGTTCTTGGATGAATTTCGTGTTTTTGGACATTTGTCACCATTTTGTGCTGTTGATATGCATATAATTGGGACTTCAAAACAAGATCTAGACATTTTGAGCCCTGGTATTGACATTTTTGTGCGTGCTAATTTTTTTCTACCCAAATCGGAATATATAGTGGCTAATAGAATGTATATGTTTCTGTGGCTGTAGATTGGTATTGCTTTAGTCATTTATTTACATGTGATACTCTTTCATAGTAAAGAAATTATGTTATTTATCATTTGTCACTTTGGAAAAAAAAAAGAGCATGTAATTGCTGCGGAAAATATTAAAAACATGAAATGAATTGCAGTGTGTTTCTGAACTGCAGTGTTTCTGAACTGTGGTGTGTTTCTGAACTGTGGTGTGTTTCTGAACTGTGGTGTGTTTCTAAACTGTGGTGTGTTTTCTTAACTGTGGTGTGTTTCTGAACTGTGGTCTGAACTTCGCTGTGTTTCTGAACTTCTGAACTGTGGTGTGTTTGTAAACTGTGGTGTGTTTTCTTAACTGTGGTGTGTTTCTGAACTGTGGTCTGAACATTGCTGTGTTTCTGAACTGTGGTGTGTTTCTGAACTGTGGTGTGTTTCTGAACTGTGGTGTGTTTTTGAACTTCGCTGCCTTTCAGCTTATTAGCTGCACAACAGCTGCACCAGTAGCATGATAGATAGTTCAAACTCTCCTGAGCTGTAAACACACATGTTGTGAAATTGTACTCTACAAGTCATTCATTCATTCATAAACTTTCGCACATGAACAAACGTTTCACAAAGCTATTTGAAAAGTAGTAGAAGTTGATCCCCAAAAATTGTTGCACACACTTTCTACATTGCCATAAATCAGAACACAATTGTAAAATAAATAAAAATGAAGATAAAACATAATCCTGCATACATTTACATTGCCATAAATCAGAACACAATTGTAAAATAAATAAAAAGGAAAAAAAAATTTTGCACACATAGCCACATTGCCAAAACTGAAACATAAAATGAACAGAAAAAATGGGTTTGACTAGTTGCTAGTAGAGAAGACGAAATGCCTCCTAAACCAAATGAGCAGGACATTTAAAAAAAAAACCAACAACAACAATTGCTATGTTTATATGCGTACACAGTCTTCAACTATCCAAAACGCCCCAAAAATATTGCAATCCAATACACATAAAAATTGCATAGTTCATGAATCAGAATTTCACGTACACCTTGGTTAAAGGGTAAAAAATCCTTAAGAGAGAGAGAGAGACAGAGTCATAAGAAAATAATTTTTAAACATTATAATTATTACATTGAAGCAAACTTCCTAGGTCCCACCCTTGCCTATCCTATCTCGTAACTCAAAGATCGTTGGGGCACCACAGATGATCATTAAATAAGCGTACTCCATCTTTCTCTGTTCTCAGCAACCCTCATGGCATCTCTCAGCGTCAAGCCAGTCCATTCTCGAATGTTGTCCTCCCACTTCTTTTTATGTCTACCTCTTCTTCTGCCTCCTAGCACCGTGCCTTGCAGGATGATTTTTGCAGGGCCTGATACTCTGGTGACCTGGCCATACGATTGGAGTTTCCGTTTTTTCACCACTGTGAGCATGTCATTGTATTGTCCAATGGCTTGTATGATTGTCGGACTTCGTTGTTGGTGATGTGCTGGGTATAGGACATGCCAAAAAGTCTTCTGTACCACATCATCTCCACGCTTTGTATTCTTCGTTGTAGATCTGCTGTGAGTGTCCATGCTTCGCAAGCATATAGGAAGATGGAGATGAAATGGAGAAGATGGATGAAGATGGAATGTAGACTGATGGTCCTGTCTTTCCAAATGGGCTTCAACCTTGTCAGGGCAGCAGTTGTTTGTGCGATCCTGGAGAGGACTTCCTGTCGGGACCCATTGTTGTTGGTCATCATTTTGGTCTTCTCTGCACTTATTTCCATTCCATAAGCTCTGGAGGTGATGTCAAGCCTCTGTACAAGCTGTTCAAGTTCTTGTTCCTCTCCAGCCAATCCATCAAAGTCATCCGCAAAACAGAGACTGGAGATTGCTCTACCCCCTATGCTGATCTGCAAGGGCATCTGACATGAGGAAGCAGTTCTCAAAGCAGAATCAGCACCAATAAAACGATTTTGATGGTTAGACTTTTCCCCAGGTTTGCCATGGTAAAATTGACACAACTTTAAAAAGCATACTGCAGTTAATATATACAGATAGTTTGACATCTGACGGACATAGAAGAAAGGGATTTAAAAATTAAACATAGACATTTGTAAAATAACCAAATTGTTTGACAAAGAATGAATAAAATGAAAAACAAACTTGTAATATAAAAAAGAAGGTTAAGTAAAGAAATTAATGCATGCTCCTCCCCCAAAGGAAGAAAAGAAAAAAAAACCAAATTGTTTGACAAAGAATGAATAAAAATGAAAAATAAACTTGTAATATAAAAAAAGGTTAAGTAAAGAGATTAATGCATGCCCCCTTCCCCCCAAAAAAACAAAACAAAACCAAACTATAACTTTATAAGGACATTAACAATTTTAGTATTGTCCACACTTTCTGTTGATAATTCATACACAGTGAGAATGAGACAGGTACACTTCTTCTTGCTGTAGACTACACTCTTAATCTTAGTCCACATTCTGTAGGTTCACTTCTGAAAATAGTGCACTTGAATAAATTGATAAATTAATAGATTCTGTAGAATCAGTTATTATATGCAAGTTTACTGTGAAAAAACAACAACAAATTACAACGCTGCACTACTACAAAGTCATCCATAAACTGTAGAATACCTAGACAAAGACCATGAAAAAGAGACGCATTAGAAAGCAAATTATATAAATAATGACTTGTAAAATTACATGTTAAACACTGGCCATGTCACTTGGGTTAACTTGATTAGCAATAGCATTCATTACAATAATCTGCTTACACACAAACCATTGACAAAAATGTTATTTATACCTTTGTAAGCATATGTGGCTGCTGCAGTGCTGTTCAAATTATGTTACTACACACATTACACGGTTATTGCTTTAGATCCAGCGGACTCTTCCGAGCCAAATCAGGACCAGAGAAGTGAAAGAGGACCCACCCCTGATCCGCAAAAAAGATCTGCTGAACAACCCCAGTGGTAACACTGAAGGCAATCTCCCAGCCGGTCACTTTACAATAAAGACATCCCACGCAAGGGACGCTGAGGCTATACTCTAATTTATCGAACCCCCGTTTACAAAAACAAAATAGAATTCAAACACCATTATACAATATCCACAAAACACATACATATAAAATGCCTACATTGCCAAATAATAACATCATAGGAAGCCCCAGTGACCATTTGGCAGAAAGCGTCCAATATTCCCAAGCTGATCCAACAGACCTCACACACAAATGAGTTGTTTTGTCCTGGAAGAGTTTTTAAGAAAAAAGGTAGGTGACTGGTCTAGGGAAGAAGAAGATAGTAGATAGATAGATGGAACAGAGTAGGAATGAGAAAGAACAAAGGAGAAAGACAGCGACAGTGGGAATTTAAAGCACTAAATTTCCAGAAAGTGGGGATACTATTTACACTGAAACCCCCAGCACTCCCAAGGGGGTAATTATGTTATTACAGTTAGGAATGTAAAAATATAAATTCAATACTGAGCAGAAGTAAATCTAGTGGAAGTCAGCAAGGTTTTACATGTTAGTTACTTACTCACTGCTTATAGGGTCCAGCGGACTGCAAAGAGCCCAATCAGGACCACACTTCATTGAAAGAGGACTCACCCATGATCCGTATCAACAGATCTGCTGAAAAAGCCCTAGTGGTAACACTGTAGGCACTCCACTTTACAAAAAAGGCATCCCATGCAGGGGATGCTGAGGCTATACTCTAATTTATAGAACCCCCGTTTATAAAAACAAAATAGAATACAAACATCATTACAAAATACTAACAAAACTCATGCATATAAAATGCCTACATTGCTACATAATATTATCATAGGAAGCACTAGTGGCAATTTGGCAGAAGGCGTCCAATATTTCCAAACTGACCCAACAGACCTCATACACAAATTAGGAGTTTTGGAAGAGTTTTCAAGAAAAAAAAATGTAGGTGACTGGTCTACCAAAGAAGATTGTATAGTAGATTTATAGAAAAGAGTAGGAATGAGAAAGAACAAAGGAAAAAGACAGCCACAGTGGGAATTTAAAACACTAAATTTCCACAAAGTGGGAATACTATTTATACAGAGACCCCAGGCATCCCCACGGGGGGTGGGGTGGTGGTGTCATAAGCTTTATGCAAGGGGGCAATATGATTAAATCAATAACTATAAGAAAATAAATATGCATACAGAAAATACAACAAAAACACATGAAAAAAAAACAATACATTTTAAACAAAGTTAAGTATATGTACATTTTAAACAAAGTTAAGTATATGTGTGTATATATATATATATATATATATATATATATATATATATATACACACACACAAACACAAAATATTTCACATCGTAATTAAAATTACTGAAATTAAAACAGAAGTAGCTAATAGTAATACATATTAATTTAAAATCAGTAATTATGGATTACAACAGGAACTGATCCATTAGTTCATATTTAACATGGGACAACAATGCATCTCAAATTCATCAAGATTACATACAAATACAATCATGTATATTATTATTTTTGTATAGTTAAAATTACAATACATTACTCTCAATATTACATATAATCATGAATATCATAATTTTACCCTTTTAATTAAAACTAAAAAGAAATATAATATTAAAAAAAAAATTTCAAACAGGAGCTTTACATTTGTTAGTTATTCATTGCTTACAGGGTCCAGCGGACTGCAAAGAGTCGAATCACGACCACAAAATCAAGACCACAACTTGACTGAAAGAGGACTCACCGTATAAAAGATCTGCCAAAACAACCCTAGTGGTAACACGGAAGGCACTCCACCAGCCGGTCACTTTACAATAAAAGCATCCCACGCAGGGGACACTGAGGCTATACTCTAATTTATCGAACCCCTGTTTACAAAACCAAAATAGAATACAAATATCATTATAAAATATCAACAAAACACATACATATAAAATGCCTAAATTGCCAAATAATAACATCATAGGAAGCCCCAGTGACCATTTGGCAGAAAGCGTCCAATATTCCCAAGCTGATCACACACAAACGAGGAGTTTTGTCCCGGAAGAGTTTTCAAGAAAAAAGGTAGGTGACTGGTCTAGCGAAGAAGAAGATAGAATAGTAGATTGATAGAACAAAGTAGGAATGAGAAGGAACAAATGAGAAAGACAGCAACAGTGGGAATTTAAAGCACTAAATTTCCAGAATGTGGGGATACTATTTATACTGAAACAGCCGGCACCCCAACGGGGGAAACTACTATAGCAGATTGATAGAACAGAGCAGGAATGGAATGAGAAAGAACAAATGAGAAAGACAGCGACAGTGGGAATTTAAAGCACTAAATTTCCAGAATGTGGGGATACTATTTATACTGAAACCCCCGGCAACCCTACGGGGGGTAGTAGCTTTAAAGAAAAAAGACACAAGTGGCTTGAGGTGAAGAATTTTTCTATATTTGTAACCCATACAGGCAAAATTCAAGTTGCTTTCTCCGAAAAAACAAAACAAAAATGCAGCAGCCGCAGAGCAGCGCCACCGAGGACAAGGAAGAACAAGAGCTAATGTTTGGGGGCGTTTTGTTTGTATCTGACAATCACCCGTCTAAGACATCAGTGTCAGGATCTTTAAAATGTGTGCTATGGAATGCATGCGTGCATAGAACCAGAATACATGATACAGAATAGATCTACACTTGTACTCTCATCCAAAGTGCACAAAATTACTGAACAATCCTTGGGCTGTCTGCCTATATCAAAATCATTGAACAATCCTTGGGCCGTCTGCCTAAATCAAAATCATTGAACAATCCTTGGGCCGTCTGCCTAAATCAAAATCAAGTTATATGCAAGTATCAGTGAAGTTGAATAAATACATAATCAGAACAGAACACACAATTAAGTACTAATAAGTACCTCGAAGAGGTCTGCCTAGTAATAAAATGATACAGTAAGTTCCTTGAAGTTTCTGCCAAGTAATAAAATGGCGCAGTATTTACCTTGAAGCATTAACAAAGTAGTAAAATATTAAGATGGGATATAAGATATAATCGTAACCATAAAAAATAAGTTTACTTTGCATTTTACAATAACAGCTCCACGCTTAAGTTTTTCTTTGTACAAGTAGTCAAATAGTTCTTTGTCTGCTTGCTTATATGAACAGGAGGGAGTGAAACAAAACAAAACAAAACAACAAGATGAGGTGAAAAGAGAGAGAGAGAGAGAGAGAGAGAGAGAGAGAGAGAGAGAGAGAGAGAGAGAGAGAGAGAAAGAAAGAGAGAGAGAGAGAGAGAGAGAGAGAGAGAGAGAAAGAAGGACCTATTCTCAAAATATTTCATCAGAATCAGAAAACTGAGGAATCAAGAAAGTAAACAAATTCTATTTCATGATAGTTGTTTGCATATTCACCGGATAAAACGTAAAGTTTGTGAGCCACAATTCAATTAGCCTGAAAAGTGTGCAATATTGAAAGTCTACATATGTTACATGGTATTTACAATGAATTCACAATGCCCCCACTTCTTCCCAATAACAAAATAAATAAATAAATTAGATGTATGTTGTGTAGTTGATGTTTTTTTCCCCAATTTTAGTTGGATGAGCAATGGTCAATACTGATAGATTACAGAAGTATATAATAAAAGTGTCAGTAATGTTAAGAATACCTGTTACATAAGATACCTTATACACGTATTCCTTCAGTTCTACATCATAGACCACACTGTGATTGCTGCCTGTGGACATTTATGGAAACAACATTCAGAGTAAATAGTAATTTTACTATTAAATGATAGAATACTCATAAAATACACATTGTATATCAGTATATGTCTTAAAATCCATGTTACCTTTGCCTGAGATTTTAGTTTGTATGCTGGACGTAAATGATACGAGTATCTGGTGATTAAATCTCAGTGTAAAAGTTCTGAGTTAATGATATGTCTTGTCAGTGCTTACATGTACATCCATGAGATACAGTAATGAATGATTTTGTTAATAGCTGACTGATTATGATGAAACAGCGTCACAAAGATGAGCATGAAAGCATGAGGGAATGAGGCAGGAATACGAAGCATTTCTGTAAGGAATGGTCAATGATAAAACTATGTCAGTAACAAATAAAGATGTAAATTAATGTAGATGAAATTATTGAGGACATTCTGCACCATTTTAGAGAAACTTTTTGCGTGGGTCATCTTTTCCCGAAAGTATAAAACTAAAAAATATTAAAACATATGCTTTTTTTCCCCTTTTGCTTGGTCAATGAGAACTGTTACGTTGATCATTCTTCTTGTTGAGTCACTTCTAGTTCTTCTATGAAAGTCTACCCAATGACAATAAATAGTGGATCACACACTTGTTTTATGTTTTCTTTCCTGTGCTACAAATATTGGTTCAATGCATGAAATACTTCCTACAAATTGGTAAATGTATATCGTTCCAATGATTTTTGGAGTAAATCTTGCTTGTGCTGCAAGTCTGCTCGTTGTAAATAGTTGGTCCCCCTGGATCTAAAGTCCAAATGACTGTTTTGGTTGGAGTGTACTGTGTCAACATTTTTGTACACCACATTAGGCTTGGCCGGCTCTAGCCTCCCCAACGATCTGTCCCGTTTTACATTAAAAAACATATGACGAAGTGTTCTGATTGACAATGTTGCAAATTGTTGAACTACTATACTATTAGCATTTGAATGATTGTCTTAGTTTTAATCTCACGCTGTCAGTCAGGTTGTAGTACGAGTCTGCCACCTAGAAGGTTCTGCAGTGAAAAGTCTTACTCTTTGACAATTGCAGATTATGCTCAACGCAAATAGTCAGTGGATCTTGGTCTAGCATTTGAACGATTACTTCTTTTGGAACCCTGTCCTCCGGAGCGATCGGCAGAACTATGTCGGAGAGTGTTGGTGTGGGGTCTTGAAGCTGAGAGAGCAGCAGCCTCTAGTATGGGAGAGTGGGGCCTGGAGACAGAGGCTTGGCTAAAGCTGAGGACGCTGGAGGTGGCGCTTCTTGATGGGAAATCTTTTTGTGACTTGCGGAAGGGGTGTACAGGTTGCTGGGTGATGGAGGACGGTGAGAGGGAGGGGGAGTTGGAATCCAGTGACTGGAGGGGTTGGCGCCTAGACGCGGCGCTATGACAGTCACTGATACTGTGCAGGCCGCTGTCTGGGTCTGCTACCCCCACTTCCAGCGCCACTCCATCCTGCCCCGCCCTTCGACCTCCATGACCTTGACCTCTATCGACCTCGCTTTCTCTATAAACAACAGGCCTTTGGCTCTCTCCCTTCCTGCGGTTGTATGAGGCTCCACAGTCAGCTGCAGGCAGTAGTAAATCAGGCGCTCCACTGCCTTGTGCGGGTGGCTCTTGAACGTGGTTGTGACTCAGGTAGCGATGCAATAGGTGATTGCTGGACGGTGTGGCCGAGGGAGTGATGTGGGGAGTGATATGGGGAGTATTGTTCCACTGCGGAGTGTGAATGGGACTGTCAGAGTCCACGAAATAGCGATAAATGCCTTGCCGCTCCCTCTGAGGCAAACTGTGACGGCCTGACAGCTGAGCATTGCCTGTGGATGCTTGTGATGACTGGCCAACATGGACCTGAGGTTGTGCTCTGTACTGGGATGGCAGAGACCCTGACTGACCAGGCCTCAAAGAAACAGATGACTCTTGTTTCGCCCAGATGGGAATGTGTCTCTCAATCTCAGGTGGCAAGTGTCGGACAAGCATTGGCTGAACATCTCGCTCCCTCTCTTGCTGGGAAATGATAGGAGGACGGTACTGGCCACTGACATACATTTCAGGTGATGAACCACTGCTGTTGGTCAGAAGGTCGAAGGCAGTGGATGAGCGGTTCATCTCGATCAGATCCAGCGCCTTCCTCATCAAGTCAATGTCGTCGTTTCTCTGACTTTGGTTCAGGCCAGCATGCCCAGGCAGAGATGTATTAGGGTTTCGTTCCAAGTATCTCTTCCACGCTTGTTTGTCTGGGTTTTCCACGCTGTTCCCGTGCCTTGGGGATGGCTCAGTGAGGCGAGAGCGGTTGAGAGGGGACATGTTGCTAGCGAGGGCACCAGACCTGAGGGAAGATTTGGATCGGAGGCTAGCTCTCTTCAGCTGGTCCATCAGCAGCTCAATGATCACTTCTCGTGGGTCGTGCCTTTCACGCTCAAAGTAGGGAGGAGTAGGGTCTACATTCAGGTAGTCCAATCGCCAAGGTGTGGAGTCATGAGGTGACTGCCAGGCTCCCCCACGAGGGGTGTCCATATAGCTTTGATTACGAGACAAGCGGGAAGTCTTCAAGCCAGGGGGAGGGGATGGTGACACTCCAGCAGAGTTGAAATCATAGTACAAGGATGATGCACTTCTACTGCGAGCAAGGCTGGGGGTAGAAGCTCCACTGAGAGCGACCTCTCTGGCTTCCCGCCTTTGTATCAGCTCAGATTGCTCTGAATCTCTGGGTCTGGGAGTTTCATCTTGGTCAATTGAAGCAAAAGAGCACAAGCTATCATCAGGGGTAAGATTTTTCAGGTTGTTGAGACCGGAGAGTTCGTCCTCATTGACCTGCATGCTGTTCCAGGATGTCTCGGCATCTCCATCACTGACGGCATTAGGACTTTTGCCTATTTGAATGCCAGGGCTTTTCTCTACTGATGTGGGAGTATGTTTTCCTGACACAGCACCACGCCTCAGTGCTTCAAGGCGACGATTTTCAGCCTGGCGACCTCTTGCTTCCTGTGTCACTGCAGCAAACTCGTCGACACCTGGTGACTCAGAGTCATTGTGGAAGGAATCAACAAGGCGAGGTCGACGTGAGCCACTGCCTGGTAAGGAGGCAGTGGGGTCGATGGACTGAGAACCACCGCGAGAGTTGCTGGACGTGTCAGGACTGAATCCCCACATCGACTCTCCTCCTGCTTTGTCATCGTTGTCCTCGTACAAGCGCTGGTTGTTGCCATTGTCTGAGGGTGAATTGTCCATGGAGACTGGGTAAGACGCCATAGCTTCCCGCTGCTCATGCTCCCTTTCTGCGCTGGTGGACGATACCTCACTGCTGCCCAACACATGTATGTCCCCTGGGGGAGAGGTGATAAGGGTTTCATCTGGGGTGAACAGAGGGATATGCACATTTTGGGGAGGGGTGAGGAGAGCCTCACCACCATTACCTCGTGGAGAGATCTGGGGAGTAACGTCAATGCTCTGTGGAGAGGCCAGGAAAGCCTCTCCACCCCTACTTCTTGGAGACATCAAAGGGGTAATGCCAATACCCTGAGGAGGTGTGAGCAGAGCCTCCCCACTACTACGTTGTGGATATTTCAAAGGGGTATCGCCAAGATCTAAGTCAAAACTGCGAGACAGGCGACCTCCGCTGTTTCGCTCATTCATTCCTCCATCAGTTGGAGAAACGATATCTGAGGTCGCCGAGGATGGAGGCAAGCGACTCTGGGACTCTGACCATGCTCTAGTGTTGTCCAGTGGAGACAGGATAGAGGACTGCTCCCTAGAGTCAATATCGTAATCCACCACTCTCCGTCTATGTCCCATTCTTTCTCTTGATCCCTGCCTTCCACCAGAACATCTGCGATCTCTACCTGCTTGTGTCACAGCAGATGCAACGGCACAAGCTTCTGCAGCAAGCGATGAGTCGTCTTCATGGAATGGAGGTGAAAGTGAAAATCTGCGACCGCTGTGTCGATGACTGTGTGGTCTACAGTTCAAGCTATGGTGAGAATGAGAGTCAGGAGAAGCTTCGACACCATCTGCTTCTTCTCGCTGAGAAGTGTGAAGGAGTGACTCTTGTTCCCATTCAGAAGTTCCTCGCTCTCTCACTGTAGCGTTGCTGCGCATGCTGTGGTTGAACGGGCTGTGGCCGCTTCCGCTGGCAGTAGAGGAAGTTGTGTTTGGAGTGATACCTGACCCATCTTGGTGGCCTGTGGCTTCAGAATGGCGGCATGATCGCGCAGTGGCAGCAGAGGATTGGGACTGTGATGTGTTCTGTGCAGGCTTCTCCAACAGCGCACAGTAAACTGACCTGCAAACAATGAAGTTTAGACATTTGACAATTTCAAAAATACAAATAGTGGCTGATAAACAGGTGTAGCTACAACAAAAAAAATGTGCAAGGTTTGTCAAGTCTGTAGAAATGACAGGCAATCACAAATATTACTTGCCAATATTTACACACATGTTAAGCTTCTCATCGAACTTTCAAAACAGAACATATTAAGCTTCAAATTCCTTTAATTGACGATGACAATGTCAAGATTTAACTTACAGAATTTGTTGGATTTCAGAACCAGAATCTTGATTGTCCTCATACAAACGCAAGGAAATTTGTGTATGGCGTACATATCATCAACACAACAGTACAAAAACAATAAGTTTTGGTTTATTAGTTCCGTTTGTTATATCGTTTGTTTTGGTTTTGTCCCATATACAAAGTACTACAAAGTACACAGCACATACCTTGATGTGGTGTTAAAGTCATCCAAGCTGCAGTCACCCTCTTCTAGAGAACTTGTGGAAGAACTACTAGAGCTGCCCATACCACTTTGCCACGCTGTTTCCAGAGCATCCCTTGTAGAGGAGTCCAGAAGACGGGATTGATTAACGTTGCCCCCTTTTAGTGCAGATCTGACAGAAGGAGCAGCAGCACCATCTTTTGATGGCGTATCTGACTCAATGCTGACTTCCAAGGTATCGTCTCTCGGAGGTGAATTGGTAGTGGTCAGGATTGTCTGTGAGCGTCCTTCCTGTTTTGCCACAAATGTAAAATATTACAATTTTTGGATACCATTATTTTATCAGTATCAACATTTAATTTATTTAGGTATCTTTATCCCCAATATTTATATTTGATAACAACATTTCACAATTGTGATATTTCTACCTAACAAGTTTGCAGGACAAACAGTCACCATGAAAAGTGTAACTTCAATTTGTGGTGATTAAAAAAAACACATTTCTGCTCCAACATGTATGTGCGTGTGCACATTGTTGTGTGAGAAGACATTTATAAGAAAAGAGTAACGCAACTAGCTAGTTACAGTGGAAGACCATTTCCTGACATTTTCAAAATGCTTAGCTGGATTTATGTACCTTGGGGGAGTGTGACAAAGTTGATGGGATCGTTGACTTGACAGAAAACATGTAGTTAGGTCCGCTTGGATGAAACCATCCATAGTATAGCATCATGCTAATTCCACCTGGTGAGATAACATTAAAACATGTATGAAGTATGAACTAGTATGGAATCATGTTAATTCCACCTGGTGAGATAAATTAAAACATGTATGAAGAAAGTAGGAACTAGTATAGCATCATGCTAATTCCAACTGGTGAGATAACATTAAAACCTGTATGAAGAAAGTAGTAACAAGAGTACATACTTCATACACATATTTCTAGTATTCTATTTCCATAAGAGGCTATTAGTAACAATGCAACAAAACAACAAACAGCAATTCAGAGTCACATTCTCTCTCTGCGTATATCTTTCTTCTTCTTTTTGTGTTTTGCAATTGAGTCATAAATAAATTATATACGAAATAAAACAACAAACTTTTTTAATGGTACATTTTCCCAATGTCACAAACAACATGTAAAAGTAATGTTAAGAGTTGAGGGTTGATCTGACACATAGAGTCTATTAGACATACTTGGTTTTTTGATTGCCATTTTCATGATTGTCATTATAAAGCTCACCGATTACAAATCCACCAAAGATGATGATGGCAGAACCAATCTTCATTTCAGTGACTGGCTGGCCATAGACCATCCACAAGGCAAAAAGGACACAGTTCTCGACCAACACCACGCAGTAGTATGCTGCCATACGACCCCGGGTAGGCCCATCATGAACGTTGAGGTAGACAAAAATGTAGATGAAGCCCGAGACAATCCGGAACAAGCCCCGCTCGACACGACCTTGGCCGAAGTCGGTCCCTTTGATCCAGATCCAAATTGTCATAGCTAGCCAATGAAGACCTGTGGATTACATTAAAATAAAACAAAAACAAGCAAGAACATTAAAAATAATAATAAAAATAATAATAATAAAGTCAGGTCAACAAATATTAAATTTAATAAAAATGCAATGAAAATTTGGTGTGGGGTGCACAACGATATGCCCAACTGTCAATTCGACTCAGTCAACTCGCCTGAATATTAAGTCAAGCCGCCTAATGTTGCCGAATGTATGACGACTCGCCTACAGACTATTGCCCTCACCTCGTTTTCAGTCAATTCGCCTACATCTTTGGATCCTCGATATCGCAGTGGCTCTGCGCGAGCGTCTGACAATTCGGTTACACCTCTCTCTCAAAAATTCACACGCAGCCACAGCGATATTGTCATTTAGGCCCATTAGTAATTTATAGTGTTTAAGGAACGGGTTAGGGACAATATGGCGATATAATACCTGCTAACACAATACAACACAACGATTAAGTTGTACAATCAAAAACAATGGGCGAGTTTGCTCTCACACATGTAGGGCAATTGACTTAAGATGTTGCGAATTGACTGAAAACGAGGTGAGGGCAATCGTCGTTAGGCGAATCGTCATACACTCAATTTGGTGTGTCGCTAATAATATGCAATAATCACAAACACAACACAAGCACACACATACAACAGGAAGGCTCACAGCTAAACAAGGAATACACATATACACACAAGAGCAGTACAACTACATGTCACACGGAACATACTATACACATAATAATAAAACGCAAACTGAAGAAACCAGAACATGCTACATCATAAAATAAAAATAAAAAACACCTCTGAATATTCCTTAGATCGCAAGATCGCTTTTAGATGTGGGTGTGTGAATTTTGTATTATTATTAGAAATAATGACAAAAGACCTTGTGCTGCAACACTCGCCAATAACCCCTCTTCCCACTAGACCATAATCAGGTACGTTTGTGTACAACTTGAAAGTATTGTGTTGAGAACAGAATGTATGGAGTATCTGTATGGCATCAAAATGGTTGCTAGTTGAGAGAGTAATGTAAAACTTTGCCCAAGTGAAGTTTTCATCTCATTTGATGTCCAGATGAGTGCTGTCAGCACCTCTCATAACGAACATTTTCCATAGATCCATACAGCCCATCTTACCTTCACACTAGAAAACATAGTAACAGAAAAACAGTATTATAACTGTTGTTACAGCTCCCATGTCACTAGTTTGACTTTATCGTCACAACATACCTGCCACAAGCAAGATCCAGCCTTTAAAAACACAGGCAAAGAGAACCAGGGCAGCCACTCGGCTGGCGGCCATACACAGTTGCCATGTTGTGTGCAGCACCAAAGCAACAAACCGTCGACGGTACGTTGACTGGTAGTTGAGGCGCGAGGTGTCACAGTAGGCAGTCAATGCCCAGCCAAGGGAGATAAGAGAGCTTCCTGCTGACAAGCCTGTTTAAGAGAACATAAGAATATTTTATTTTCTTGTTTATAATTATATTATAGCACATCTGACCATTAAAGCCACATGAGAGCAAAAGAATAAGAAAATAGTTAAGATCATTATCAATAATGCAGAAAAGGATTATACTCCAATTCAAAATTGAATATTAGAAATAAGAGCTGATTAACAGAAGAATAGGTAACGAAGAATAATAGCAGTTGAATATGAAATACTAAAAACATAAATGATAATGACTAATATTTTATAATCTTTTTTCTGACTTTGTTACGGTTAAGTACTGTATTGTTTTACAGAATTCAGCATTGCTAACTTGAACAATAATACTGAACTTATGAAAAAGACTCCACTCAAACAAAACTTTATTGGGGAACCAACTTTTCAGTTAATTTTGTAAATAATACTCCTTTTGTATTCTGCCTTCTGGTTTCTTTAATTGCTTTGCTGTTAATAGTGTTTCAAAACAGCGTGGTTTCCAGCTAGTCAAAGATCTGTTCCAAGAGCTTGGCTGAAAGTGGTAGCTTGCAGAAATACAGTCAAACAGCATTGACAGAGCCTTCCAAACATTGCACATTTGTGTACAAAAACCTGTGACAGCCTACAGACAGCTCAACTCCTCAAGTCAACAAAAATGTATCACTCCAAATGAGAGCTTGCAAAATGCTGCCACTTCAACTAATGAATTATTTTTTAAAAAATCAGTATAGTATAAGAATGAGAGAGAGAGAGAGATAGAGAGAGGGAGAGAGAGAGAGAGAGAGGGAGAGAGAGAGAGAGAGAGAGGGAGAGAGAGAGAGACAGACAGAGAGAGAGGAGAGGAGGGAGAGAGATAAGATAAAATAATTCTTTATTTTATTTAACAAAGGTAGTAGAACAAGCAGTGGTCTGTTCTTTTTACACCTGGCCCTCGCCCTAAAGAGGGACTATTCTACTGAAACTACAAAAAAACAACAACATTAAAACGACTACATGTGAGGGAGTGGGAGAGAGAGAGAGAGAGAGAGAGAGAGAGAGAGAGAGAGAGAGAGAGAGAGAGAGAGAGAGAGAGCAAGAAGGGAGGGTGAGTAGTCTTACCTTGAATCACTCCAAAATGGTTAGGATGGAGCAAGATGATGTAAAGCTGCAGAACCAACTGTGGTGCAGACTCCAGAAATGTTTCAAACAGCCTGAGAATGCTGGCATCATTCTGTTCCCTCAGAGCAGCATCTTTGTATTTTGGGTGTTCTGTCCGCAAAGACATGACTCCAAGCCAGACCACTCGCACATATCTGAAAATAGTATTTGTACTTGTAGTTGTACGTGTATTTTGAATATCAAACAAAGCTCAATAAAAATTAAAATTCAATAAAATTCAATTCATCAATAACCTTCTCTCTGTCTACTCTCCTGCAAGACAACTCCGCTCTTCTTCTGATACAAGACTGCTTTCTATCCCCCGTGTTCACTCAAAGACCTATGGTGAACGATCTTTCTCTTTCTCTGCTGCAACTGCCTGGAACTCACTACCCATGCAACTCCGACATGCTCCATCACTTTCTTCCTTCAAGCGCCAATTAAAGACCCTCCTTTTTAACATGCAAACTCAATAATTTTCACTCCCCCTCTCTTCCATCCCCATATGTAATCTTTTACCAAGTCACGTCATCTGTTCATGGATGGTGGCGGCATCGGCTCGGTTCTTGGTATTCATATTATCTGTTGTTTTGCATGGCCATGTTTTACTGTAATTATTTAACCATTTGATAAGTGTATACGTGTTCTGTGTGCGTGTGTGTGTGTGTGTGTGTGTGTGTGTGATTGCAAGTGTGTTGTCAAGCGCGGCGAGCTCGCTTTCCTTACCGTTTGCGAGGTACCGCACGATATAAATGTACTGTATTATTATTATTATTAATAATAAAAATATAACACAATTAAACATTCTTTCTTTAAAATTCAAAATTTGTAACCCGTTTTACTTTAATGTTTTACAATGCACCACAATAATGTACGAGTTTATCAGATAGCTGAGTAAGGAAATGTTAACTGCTTTTGAGGATTCGGATCATTGAATCATTATGAAGCTCCTCATGACAAACATGTAAAAAGTCTATGCTGCAGTCAAATAACAAATACTTATACAACAAAAGCAAACCGCATAATACAGACAGGCATACAATAATATTACCTTTGAATTGGAGCAACCAAGCAGACATGGATCAGAATTGTAGTCCATGAGAGTGAACCATCAGTGGAGTGCCATTTCAAGCTGAAGCCATTCATTACAAACAACGGGACAACAGTAAACGTCAACATCAAAGCCCCCCATAATGTATCATTTCCCAAGAAGAATTGGGTAGTCACAGCAATGTCTGTTGAAAATAAAAAGAACAACAAACTTGAAAAGGTACCTGTCCACAATTACAAAAATCACCGAGAAATGCTACAGTATATTATATATCTTATCCTATCCCGTAACTCGGAGGTCTTAGGGGCACCACAGATGATCGTTTAACTTTAACCAGTGTACTCCATCTTTCTCTGTCCTCAGAGTGATAGTTTCGCTCAGTGTCAAACCAGTCCATTCTCGAATGTTGTCCTACCACTTCTTTTTCGGTCTCCCTCTTCTTCTACCTCCTTGCACTGTGCCTTGCAAGATGGTCTTTGCAAGACCTGATGATTTGGTGACGTGGCCATACCATCGGAGTTTACGTTTTTTTCACCACTGTGAGCAGGTCATCGTGTTGTCCAATGGATTGTGTGATGGTCTGTCGGACATCATCGTTGGTGATGTGCTGGGTATAGGAAATGCCCAGAAGTCTTCTGTAGCACCTCATCTCCATGCTTTGTATTCTTCGTTGGAGATCTGCTGTGAGGGTCCATGTTTCGCAAGCATATAGGAAGATGGAGATGACAAGGGAGCGAAGCATACCAAGTAAATTTGGGTTTAAAAAATTCTGTCTGAGACGGGAATAAATCAAAGATGAAAAATGCTAAAACTGAATCTGGAAAATGCTTTGACTTTGAGTTTATTTCCTTGTGTTTTTTTTGGGTACAAATGAAATAAAAATTTGAAATATGAATAAATTAATTTGCTCTGATATTCCTCTAGTCCTATTCCATTTTCAAAGTTTAGTCTGCCTTTTAGTTTTACTAGTTTTAGTATTTAATCGTAAATTAAACTTTTGGCATTGCATTTCTAATTATAGTTGAACTTGAAGCATAACTGTTATTTAACCATAATTCTAATTGATATTGATAATTGGAAAGTACGTGTAGTAATCACACTGCACCGTCTAGCCTAACTAGTATTATGCCGTGTGACGTATCATACTTGGACCTACAGTCTGCAGCCCTTCTATTTGAGTTTGGCGATTGCCAAATTTATTTCAATAAAACTTGCAATCTGTTCACAACCAGCAGCATAAACTGCATATGGTAGAGGCGATGTAAGCCTCGACCGTCTCTGCTACACAGTGTGACTGTGAGTTGTAAATTTATAATTTAATTATACTAATAATAATTAAACAAAAAGTTGTTAGATTAGGCCCCGGTCAAAAGACCGTGTTTGCTGTCTTAGTTACAAGAAATATTGACAACAGACTCGGCGACAGGCCCCAGAAGCCTAACGCTACGCCGATGCTACTATCTATACTATACTAAGTACTATAACCGCAAAACACAATGTTATGTTATGTTCTTCGAGGACTTTGTGGAGCATTGCCCTTTGTCTGGTTCTTGTAGTAATCACTAGCTGTTCAATCACTTGACTTATTTTATAGGCTCTTGGCCTTAGTGGGTGGCATACCTTGTGGACATGTACTTTGGCCAGACGCTCGTGCGTCTGTGTGTGAGTGATTGTGTGTGTGTGTCTGTGTGTGTGCTGTTAATTAAGGTACATACTTGTGGTTTAGCATTTTTTACTAGGCATGTTTTTGTTTTACATATTTTATTTTGTTTTGTTTTTAATACTATTGCTTTTTTATTGCATTGTAAAGCGTGGCGAGCCCATGTTTGTTGGGGTACCACGCTATATAAATCTACCGTATTATTATTATTATTATTATACCTTAGTTTTAAACTTGTAGTCTAAAAACATTGTCAATCTCATTTTTAAAACTAGTGACGGGGCATCTGCAATGTCGTTGACAAAGAAAATATTTATTTGTAGGGCTACAACAGTACAAGATAAGTCATGAAGAATGAAACTTACGGCAAAATAAAACTGATGGCACAGATTTTAAAGCAAATGCAATAATGTGAAAGTAGAAAATAGTAATTATAATATAACCACCAGACACAAACTGACAAAGAAAATGGTAGGACTAACCCGAACCGTAACCACTACCGATCAACTGAATGATGAAGAGTGAATCTTACCAGAGCCCACGTCCAATAGAAAAGTTCCAAGTGAAACAAGAGTGAGGAACACATCAAAATAATTAAAACGACTGTGAGCCATAGTTCTCAGTCGACTGATTCCAAAACAATCGATAAAAACTTCAGTGTACGTAAATAAAAACACCAGCACCCTCCATTGTTTTCAAAATTGGCGGACACACACCGCCATTTTAACCACGTGACCGATCCACAATTTGTAAATTAACAGTTAAAACTATTTTGGTGCTCTTTTAAATATAGAATTACAATGCTTTTGATTACAATTTTAAGGTTTGGACATTATATTTACTATAAATCTAGACAAAAAAGTAAAAATAATTTAAGAGTGCCAAGGATCGGAAATTTGAAAGTCTCCGACCTTGACCTTGCTAGTCAAGTTGAGTGAGAGAAGGATTGCATGTGGTTGACGTTTTAGTAATATCAATCGTAAGTCAGATTTCGCTTGGAAAGGAGATAAATACAGTCATTTATTGTATTATCTTTAAGATAAAATACTATTTTCTAATATTTTTCTTAGTGTAGTTTGGTTTTAGCTTTTCATATGAAAGACAAAACTAAAAACATGTACGTGCCTTTGAAAAGCGAAAGTAAATTAGTTTTCTGTTCACTCAATGAATAAGTGATCTTTAAAATCAGAATGTTATTGTACTGGCAGAATCCATATCAATGTAGATTGCTCAACATTCTGATATTTGGCCTTAATACCCATTGATACATCTTGATACATGCGTATTTTATTTTATTTGTCTCTTGCAGATCTTGCCAATTAAGTTAAAAATTAGATTGAAATTTGCAAGTGCATTTTACCTTCATTGGTATTTTGCAGGGATTGCGCCATGGCCAGCAGACGATTACCACCCTTGCCGTCCATTCAGGAGTTAATTAGAATGTATCAGCTGAGAGCAAGAAAACAGTTGTCACAGAACTTTCTGCTCGACATGAACCTAACCAAAAAAATTGTGGGAATGGCTGGTAACTTGAAGGGAGGCTGGGTATGCGAGGTTGGACCTGGACCAGGTGGCATAACAAGATCAATTCTGAACACAGGCGCTAGTCACGTGGCTGTCATAGAAAAGGATCGTCGCTTTATGCCCAGCTTACAGGTTAGCATTATTTGATTTTTCACATACATATATATGTTCACCCATTTAAGGCTATATAGTTTTTTTAAAAATTGTATTTGTCCATTTTGGGAGTTTGCAAATTATAGAACCTGCAATTGCTGTGTTAGTTAAACCTGGCTTGTTTCTCTTAGTTCTTATTAGCCAACAGTAGGCTTGCACTAGATGTGGACATATATAAGTCGTTTTAGCGACGTTGATATGAATATAAAATGGTGAGGACGAATCGTCAAATGTGATGATGATAGTGATGAAGCTTAACATTGTTAAAAAGCCCAAGATGGTATTGAATTACCAGTAAGTGCTCACCTGGAACTGAATTAATGTGTGGCAAACTAGGGTACAACACTTGCTGGTTTGGGCATGAAGATGCATGCAAACAGGTTCACAGTTCTTGTTGATTTCTTTTTCATCACTAAAAAGTAAAGTAAGGTTGGGGTTCATTTTTCCATTTCTCCACCATTTACAAATGAAAAATGCACTAAAATTACATTGCTGTGTGCGTGTGTATGATTTTGCATTGTTATTGCAGATGTTGTCAGAAGCAGCAGATGGAAGACTCAGCACTTACGAAGGCGACGCCCTGAATTTCAAGATGGAGAACATCATTCCTGCTGACCTGGCCTCTCCTTGGCATGCTGAACCACCAAACATCCACATCATTGGCAACTTACCATTCAGTGTTTCAACTCCTCTCATCATCCGGTGGCTGGCAGCTATCTCAACGCAGTCAGGGCCCTGGAAGTTTGGTCGGACAAGATTGACGTTGACATTTCAGAAAGAAGTAGCTGAGCGAATGGTAGCCAAAGTAAACAGTGCTCAGCGCTGTAGGTTGACAATCATGTGTCAACATCTGTGTGAGGTTCATCTCAAATTTATCATTCCTGGTAAGTGGCAAGTCAGGTTCATTGTAGTGAAGGTGGGATAATGTGCCGTCAATTTGGGACCTAGGTTTGACTTGTAAGCTTGATCTGACTTTCAGTTCTTGTCTTTTTCAACAAAGGCAAAGCACAGCTGGGATCATAAGAATGAAAATAAGTGGTATTTGAATTCTAAAATGAACATAGAATATAGCACCCTGGTACGAGTCTATCAAGGACGAGCTCTCCGAGGCGAAGAAACACCGACGCAAAGCAGAGAAAAAGTGGCTTAAATCGGGTTTAGAAGTCAGCAAGCAGATTTTCACCGCTGCAAAAAAACGGGTCACTAAAATAGTCCAGACTGCCAAAACCCGGTACTTTAGCGACAGAATTAGCAGCAGCGAAACTTGTAAACAGTTGTTCAACATTTGCAATCAGTAAGAGCAATGCAACATCACTCCCATCCACGCATCCACCATGTCAGCTACCAGATGTATTTTGTAATTATTTCACACAGAAAGTGGCTGACATAAGGGACGCTCTTGACAGCCATGAGACCCCACTCATTAACCCATTCTCACCTTCCCTCACTACCGCAAAAATGGAAGTTTTTCAACCAGTAACAGAGCAAGAAGTCAAGAAAGTCATCTTAAGCTCAAAACCAACATCTTGCTCTCTTGACCCCATTCCTACCCCCATGTTGATAGAGAATCTTGACCCTCTACTCCCGACCATTACCCACATTATCAATGAGAGTCTGTCCTCTGGTGTTGTTCCGTCTGTGCTCAAAACGGCTGTCATCAAACCCCTCCTTAAAAAGCCAAGTTTAGACAAAAATAATCTAAAGAACTATAGACCTGTTTCAAACCTCTCCTTCCTGTCCAAAGTCATAGAAAAAATTATTCTCAAACAACTGTTTGCCTACCTATATGATAACGCTTTACTTTGCCCCAACCAGTCTGCCTACCGACCCTTCCACAGCACTGAGACAGCCCTGCTAAAGGTAACCAACGATCTGTTGCTGGCCTTAGATAATGGTAACGTCTCCGTTCTCACCTTACTAGACCTCTCAGCCGCTTTTGACACAGTCGACCACCACATTCTCTTTAACACTATTCAACACTACTTTGGAATCTCCGGCTCGGTCCTGGCTTGGTTCCACTCATATCTTTCCGACAGATCACAAGCAGTCACTGTCGATGGCTGTTTCTCCAGCACAGCAGACTTGGTGTGCAGCGTGCCTCAGGGTTCCGTTTTAGGGCCGGTGTTATTCACTCTGTACACCAAGCCACTGCTTCTCCTGCTTAGAAAGCATGCTGTTGAGAGTCAGTCATTTGCAGACGACACACAACTTTATAAATCCACAGCCCCCTCTCTCATTAATTCCACTGTTCAGACTTTGGAGAACTGCATCACAGACATTAAGTCATGGATGACACGCAACAAGCTTAAGCTTAATGACGACAAAACCGAAGCCCTCCTCATTCACAAGCACAACACCTCCTCCTCACTCCCGCCTCTCCCAACATCGCTTACGGTAGGGACAACAAACATTCAGTTCTCATCCTCAGCAAGAAATCTTGGCTACATTCTCTCCGATGACCTGTCCCTCAACAACCACATCTCCAACATCTGTCGCTCTGCATACACGGCCATACGCCAAATCAACTCCTTTCGCCACTATCTTACGCTCACTGCCACCAAAACCCTAGTCTGCGCTCTCGTCCTTTCTCGTCTTGACTATTGCAACTCTCTCCTCGCTGGCTCCCCAAAACACATCATTGACAAGCTACAAAAGGTTCAGAACTCAGCAGCTAGACTAGTATTCCGAGCTAAGAAACGCGATCACATCACACCTCTACTACATTCCCTTCACTGGCTTCCTGTGCAAGCACGCATAGAGTACAAACTCTCTGTTCTCTGTCACAACTTCTTCACAGATTCTTGTCCCTCCTACCTTGCTGATCTACTGTCTGTCTACTCCCCTTCACTCACTTTAAGATCCTCTGCCGACACTCGCACACTCAAGGTTCCCGTCACCCGCACTAAGACATACGGCCAACGTGCATTCGCTTACTCCGCACCTAAGCAGTGGAACTCCCTTCCCTCCCATATCCGCAACATACAATCAACACAAGCATTCAAAAAGGCCCTCAAAACCCACCTCTTCAAACTTCACTATTCAGAATGATCTGTATCCCGCTGCCATTCTCTCCTCTTTGTCTCTGTCTGATCCGTAAGTGTATACACGGCTGTACATATTTATACTGTTTTTCCTCCTGGGCCTAACCGGGCATATAAATAGCTGTGAATATGATTTTGCTATTCTATTTGTCTTTTCTGTCATTTGTGTACATAGTTGTAAATTGTAATTTGTGTACATAAGTGTAAATAATTTGTACCCTTACTGTTCTGTCTTTTGGTGTATTGTAGCGAAAGCGATGTTTTATCGAGTGCATGTACTTATATGTAATGACTATGTAAAGCGTGGTGAGTCTGGTCATAGGCTGGAGTACCCGCTATATAAAAATCCGTTATTATTTATTATTATTAATATTTCTGATCCTCGCTATTATGAATTCACAAGAGAACTTTTTAAAATTTATTTCAGTTATTTATTTTATGTATTTATTTATAATTATATGATACCCCTTGGGGTCATGAGCAATCTTGCCACTGTAGATTGTTCAAACCTATAAAGGGAACAGTGAAAGCCACAGTTGAAAACCTGTCTTTCCTTTATACTATTAGGCAAGACGCTTCACTGCGGCAACAGTACCCCCGTTGGAGTGCCGGGGGTTTTCAGTATAAATAGTATCCCCACTTTATGGAAATTTAGTGCTTTAAATTCCCACTGTCGCTGTCTTCCTCATTTACTCTTTCCTATTCCTGCTCTGTCCTTCACTCTGCTATACTATCTTCTTCTTCGCTAGATCAATGACCTACCTTTTTTCTTGAAAACTCTTCCTGGACAAGACTCCTTGTTTGTGTATGAGGTCTGTTGGATCAGCTTGGGAGTGTTGGACGCTTTCTGCCGGGTGGTCACTAGGGCTTCCTATGAATGTACTATTTAGCACTATAGGCATTTTATATGTATGTGTTTGGTTGATGATTTATAATGATGTTTGTATTCTATTTTGTTTTTGTAACCGGGGTGTTCGCGTAGTTGAGGTCAACCCTCAGCCGTCCCCCGCGTGGGATGTCTTTATTGTAAAGTGACTGGCCGGTGGAGGGCATTCAATTTTCCCACTGGGGTTGTTTCAGCAGATCTTTTATGCGGATCGGGGGTTGTCCGGTCCTGATTTGGCTCGGAAGAGTCCGCTGGACCTAAAGCAACAATAAATCAATCAATCAATAATTATATGATACATTTTTATGAATTAATTACATAATGTTTTATTAATTCATTACTTTACAGTGATTACATTTATGAAGCATTTGTTTTGAAAATTATATTTGTATGAGTATGTGCACAAGATGGAGCAAAGAAGAGAGAGAGAGAATGAGATGGGGGAAGGGGAGTGAGGGATAGGGTGGGAGGGGGAATAAGGGGATCAGAGAGAGAGAGAGAGAGAGAGAGATAGTCACAATGTATATGTATTGGAGTGTTAGACTCAGTTCTATTGGTACACCTTGGCTTAAGCCTCATTGTGGTACAAATTGTCCTGCAAGTGTGTCCACACCTGCATTAATCAGGGTGCATTGTCATCAAGTACTGAAATAACCTTTTTCAAGAAAAGTGGATGTTGCTGGCATTATAAATGATTATTCGAATTTCGGATAGACATCTTTGTAGTACCAGAGCAGTGCACACAAATAACTTTCTCAACTTTTATGAATGTATCGTAGACTAGTTCTCTATGTCTATAATTGTTTTATTTTGGGGAGATGATTTTCTCCAGTGAGTGTGAGTATGTTTGAATGTGTATTAGCACATTGAGCAAACTGTTGTTTGGAGTCAATCGAAATTTTCTAAAATAAATGCCCAGGTTACATAGATCATGATGATGGATTGATGATGATGATGTTAACAACGATGATGAAGATGATGAATGTCCACGATGACAAGGATGATGATGATAATAATGTTCTTTCAGGCAAAGCATTTGTACCAGCACCTGAAGTAGATGTTGGTGTGGTTCACCTGATTCCCAGAGTTGAGCCTCTCATACAGCAGCCGTTCCCTCTGGTGGAAAAAGTTGCACGGCATGTCTTCCATTACCGGCAGAAGTTCATCCGGAGAGGGATTGAGTATGTTTCTTGTTTTAATTGTTATTTTTCAGTAGCTGGGTGATGGTTTTGTTTGTGTCTAGTTTGTACTCTTTGGGCTTTAAAAAATACACTGAAGTAGGCAAAAAGGAGTAAAAAAATAACTAAATAAATTTGTTACTAAACAAATAGATACACTGAGCCAAGCCATGAGGGTTGCGGCGGACAGATAAAGATGGAGTACGCTGGTTAAACGATCATCTGTGGTGCCCCAACGACCTTCGAATTACGGGATAGGATAGGATAGGAAATAGATATGCAATTAGGAAAAACTAGCTAAATTATTATTACACAAGAAAACTTAAAAAAAGAGGTTGTAAGAAGCTTGTTTAAATTACTGTGTTGTTATTGAGTATGGTGTGTGCATACCGAGTATTTAACATGCTTGTTGAAATGACTGTGTTATTATTGACTATGGTGCGTGGGTATGTATAATTAGTGATTTTAGTCAAGTAATTGTTTGTTGAGAGACGTGCAGATAATTTAAATAATTGTATTGTTACAGAACTTACAATACAGAAGCACATACTTATTCACATGTGCATTCTTGGAACTGCACTTGTATTGCCCAGTTCTATATATGGCCAGTGTTGTAAGTTTGAATGTTTTTTAATAAACAGAAGAATTATGAATGCTTTAATTTTTTGTTATAATGTTGTGTTGTTTTTCTCCACAGATCATTATTTCCAGTTCAAAGAGGAGACTTAGTGGACGAAATGTTCTCAGATTCTGGAGTGAGACCCGATTCACGTTCTTACATGCTGAATATTGCCCAAGTCGGACGCTTGTGTAATGTCTATCAAAATATTTGTCAGAGAGAACCTGATCTATTTAGCTATGACTATCGCAGCCCTGAAAATGCAGCCAAAGTTCGAAGAAAGAATGAAATTCTGACCAAACTGATTGAAGCCCAGATCTTGCATAGGGTAGAACCCTCAAGTACATGATTGAATGGGAATGTAGAAATGGGTGCGAGGATGTTTTGAGTAAAAAAAGATTGAGAGGAACATTGTAAGACCATTTTTTAAAGTCAACATTGATTCTTTACAACATTTCACAAAATCATAAACCCTGGAAATGATGTACAAGTAAGGTTAGATCGTAACTAGAAGTCCTTGTGTTCAGTACTGATTTTGAGAAATTCTGCCTATGGCATAATTATGGGTATTCCAATAAACACTAATTCATTTCCCGAATCGCACTGGAGTCCAATACTTCATGTGACATATATATTCATACATTGTTTGTGTCTGATATTTGTGAAATTATAATCTAAACATCTTGTTCGAGCATTCTATATATCACCTGCTGTAAGCAATAAGTGGCTAATCTCCCTTATGGCACAAAGCACAGTGGATTAGCCAAACGAAAAACAACCCTGTGTCTGTAAATCCCAAGTGACGTAAAGTGATGGCTGGCAAAGTCCAACGATGTTGCCTGTGGACCCAATGAGGTTTCAAACTGCTTACAGGACTATTGGAGAGTTTTCATCTCAATAATGGGAATTGATTAGCTCTTCTGTGATCATACTACCTAGTGTAAAAGTTTTAAAAAATGTCTTTAGACTCACTGTAATAAATGATCTGGATCTAGTTTTATAGTACATAGAAGTAGACTTGTTGATGCATAAATTAAAGACATTGTATTTTAAATAGTGATACTGTTTTTTTGCCGTTGTTGGAAGAAAGCGATCACGTGGATGAAGTTCTTGTTCTAAGCACTTTCCTTCTTTGACCTTATCACGTACAATTCCAAGATGCAATTTCATGAAGAAGCGACTTTGGCTTGGGGTTTTGCATCCAGTCAAGCATCTGATTAATGCTGATCTGCCAGACGTCAGGGTACTGGTTAATCTCAGCCATAAACTCCTTAAGGGCGGTAAAGGCGTTGGGGACATTATTGAAGAATGTGGCATGCACAGAGATCATGAAGGGTGAGCGGTTCTTCTTGTAATGGCGATTGAAATTGAGTCTGAAGTAGTTCTTCACCTGAAAAAGAAAACCATGAATGGCCAGTCACTCGGACACTGTGAGGACAGATAAGATATACCTACATGTATTGTGAACTCGCTCCATTTGCACAGTCTAATAATAAGTCATCCAAGGAAAGTCATGCTCCGGATTATTTTAAACAGGCAGAACTCTGTGGAGGAGCTGCTGGGTGAAGTACAGCTTATTTTCAGACCAGGTGGAAGCACCATGGAACAAATTAATTACAGAAACACACTAAAGTTTAATCAACTTTAAGAAGGCGTTTGAAAGTCTGACATGATGGCTTGATGACATGTACTTCAAAATACATTTAAAGGTTAATGCACGACATGCAAATGCTCTATGAGAATTCAAGAACTGCCATTATATTATGCAACCAAGCAGGAGTCTTCAGACTACGGTTAGGATAAAGCAATGGTGCCTACTTTCTCTGATGCTATTCAATTCATGGGGAGGTGAGGTAGTAGGTTTACCTGTTCTTTACTGGAGGCAGATGGGATGCCATTGGCCTCACAATTATCAGTCATAGAGCAAACCTGGCCAGATGGGGTGTACTGTCTAATGATGGGTACCTCCCATAGTCCAGGATAGGACTTGAGCGGGCATCGCTCCTGGTCGCACATTTCTATTGATCCTGCAACCATGGTTTGTGTTCATTTTAGGTTGTAGTTTGTAATTTGAAGAGTAAAAACAACAATAACAAAAACAAACAAAAAAAACAATTATTGATTCAAACCAACCAATGAGCTAGCTTCTCTTTATCACTCGCATACACGTCTGCCACCCACCCACATTTTCTTATTAGATGATCTGCATGTAAATGCAGTAATTTAAGAAGAATGAACAAGAAAAAAGACATTTATCCCGATGGCAGCAGTACTAATCCCCATTGCGAATTACTAATGCAAATCATAATGAACTAAACCTAGCATAGTAATTCCTCTCTAACACTTAAGAACTGATATGCCCAGTTTGATAACTGAGCCCGAAGTAGTCCTTCCTTAGATCCCTATGCAATTGATGATCGCGTATTCCCCAACAAAAACTAGAAGGGCAAAGCCCATATGACTCGCATGCCACTTGTGGAACTCGCAATATTTAACATGAAAATGAGTGCTCAGAAAAAAACAAGTGAAACGGCGGCATTAAAATGCAAAGTAATACCGATTTCTATGCTCTTTATCTTGAGATGACCTTGACCTCCGGCTCCAAATACACTCATCAACTATCAAATAAACTACAGCAACAGTTTTATTATGCCCAAAAAACGGTGACCTTGGGATGACCTTGACCCTCACGTGACATCTCAAACACGTCTGATCAAATAGCCCAATATTGTTGCATACTATGGGTTAAATCAACAGCCATTCCACTGTACGATGACGTATTTTTTGTACGTTTTTGCTAGGCCTAAAGTAACCTTGACCTTCAAGATCAAAGCAAAAACGGAACATATATGAAAGAGCAATCTATCGTCTCTAAATACAACACGATTGGACTTTATATCTCTCATAGTTTAGGGTCAAGGTCACTTCAAAGTACCTATACTAACCGACTTTGGACAGCTCCAGTGACCTTGACCTTGAAGTGAGATTGACCAACTTTGTATATGTGTGTCTCATTGATATCTATCTTGCTTCAAAGAATCATAAGTTCATTATAATCTATAAAAAAAAAATGAAAAATTTGTGAAAAAATATCATTTTTTGACTAACATTTGTTGACCGTGTGACCTTGACCTTGAAGTGAAGTAATTCATTCACTGATCATTTATGAGGTCTCCTGGGTATACACCATCTTGTAAAGTTTGGTTGTGATAGTTGAAATAGGTTCTGAAATACTTGCAAGTTTTGCGGACAGAAGGACGGACGGACAAATTTTTTAAAAAAAAAATGTCATTTTTGGACTATTTATGACTCGTCTCGCACAAATTTGCAAAAAATTAGGAAACTAATTTTTTTGGGTGGGGGTGGAGTGGGGGGTTAGTACATAGACTCAATAAAATCAATTAACACTACTAGAAGATGATATTTTATCATGAACCTAACCTGGTGATCCGAAGTCAAGGGTGAAAGGAAACGGAGGGTAAGCACCGGTGTTTGTGTAATGTCCTCCAAACATGCTGGAGTCGTAACGGAAATTGAAGGTCTTGAGCATTCTGTACTGGGCTTCCCCGCCCAACGACAGGAACGGTGCTCGCATACCTGGAAACTGTGGAACAAAAAAGAACATGACAGATAATAAACTGTGCTAAGTGTCACAAAGGGATAATGTTAAATGTATAACTTGTTATTTTTATGACGTCATTTTTAAGTTTCGTCATGCGTGACGTAGTGGGTTTTCAGTTCGTGCTGGAGTTGTGATAAAAACCTTAGATCAGTAATACTGATCTATGTAAAAACGAACACCCAAACACCGTAAACTAGAATATTTCGTGTAATTTGTTACACTTCCTCAGCTACACACAAGCAAAAAGAAAAGAACACGATGGGAAAAATGACGTAAAAGAACCGATGACACATATGATGACGCAAAACAAGTCACACACATCTCTCTCTCTCTCTCTCTCTCTCTCTCTCTCTCTCTCTCTCTCTCTCTCTCTCTCTCTCTCTCTCTCTCACGCAAAAGGTATACAACCGGTCACGTGCATCTATCGCTCTCTCTCCATCTACAGATCTACAGGACTTTATTTCTCTCTCTCTCTCTCTCTCTCTCTCTCTCTCTCTCTCTCTCTCTCTCTCTCTCTCTCTCTCTCTCTCTCTCTCTCGCTATGTCTTTCGCTCTCTCTCTCACCACTTTATACACATACATTACTATCATCAGGAGTGAAGTTAACACCACAAACATATTAGGGTTCACAGCTATCAACAGAAGCAAGCCGCTAGCAAGAGTTAGTTAGTCATTGTTTATAGGGTCCAGCGGACTGTAAAGAGCCGAATCAGGAACACAACATTATCAAGAGATAATGGAGACCTTCTCCGGAGAGGTCGTGCTGGAGTGAAGGTCTGTTAGTCCCCCATCGACTGTTTTGTTTATTTATGATTTGACCAATCGACTTGTTCTTTGGAATCTTGCAGCTGTTGGATTGAATGGTGGCTTGTGTCAGTTTGTTTGTCCTCCATCGAGTCTTTTGCTTATTTATGATTTCACACTTTGGAATCTTGCAGCTGTTGAGTTTAACCACAGACTGTGTTTCAAAGTTTACACAGTGAAAGTGGCACAGCTACAGCCTCTCAAGTCTCTTCTTTCGCTTTTGTAAACTCGTAGGCCTCAATTATATAGTATTTAATTGAGGCCACTCGTAGTGTGCAGAAGAAAGTCTTAATCTAGTCTTGTTGTTGATGGGGGGTTTCTTCAGATTGAAGTGTGTGTGCCTGGACAACTTTTCAATAGTGATTTTACCCCCGTTGGAGTGCCGGGGGTTTCAGTATAAATAGTATCCCCACTTTCTGGAAATTTAGTGCTTTAAATTCCCACTGTCGCTGTCTTTCTCATTTGCTCTTTCTCATTCCTGCTCTTTTCTATCAATCTGCTATACTATCGTCTTCTTCGCTAGACCAATCTCCTACCTTTTTTCTTGAAAACTCTTCCGGGACAAGACTCCTTGTTTGTGTATGAGGTCTGTTGGATCAGCTTGGGAATATTGGACGCTTTCTGCCAGGTGGTCACTAGGGCTTCCTATGATGTTGTTATATAGCAATATAGGCATTTTATATGTATGTGTTTTGTTGATAATTTATAATGATGTTTGTATTCTATTTTGTTTTTGTAAACGGGTGTTCGATAAGTTGGGGTGAAGCCTCAGCCGTCCCCTGCGTGGGATGTCTTTATTGTAAAGTGACTAGCTGGTGGAGAGCTTTCGGTTTTACCACTAGGGTTGTTTCAGCAGATCTTTTATGCGGATCGGGGATTGTCCGGTCCTGATTTGGCTTGGAAGAGTCCGCTGGACCTAAAGCAATAATAATGTAATGTAATGTAATTCGTTATACCCGAAGTTCGATGTAACCATAGTGGACGTTTAGTGGCCGAGTTGTGTATTTGTATTCGTTATATCGTTGTGTCTCTAAAATGATTCTTTGATGCAAGATTTACAGTCCAGAACACAAGATTTAACACGCCAAGTCGTATGCTCGTCTTGTTATTGCAAACGGGGTGGATTTTAGAAAGGGGGGGAGAGAGAGAGAGAGAGAGAGAGAGAGAGAGAGAGAGAGAGAGAGAGAGAGAGAGAGAGAGAGAGAGAGAGAAAGACAGAGAGAGAGAGAGATTTTTTCTTTTTTGCTTGCGAAGCATGGACCCTCACAGCAGATCTCCAACGAAGAATACAAAGCATGGAGATGAGGTGCTACAGAAGACTTCTGGGCATTTCCTATACCCAACACATCACCAACGACGAAGTCCGACAGACCATCACACAAGCCATTGGACAACACGATGACCTGCTCACGGTGGTGAAGAAACGGAAACTCCGATGGTATGGCCACTTCACCAGATCATCAGGCCTTGCAAAGACCATTCTGCAAGGCACAGTGCAAGGAGGTAGAAGAAGAGGGAGACCGAAAAAGAGGTGGGATGACAACATTCGAGAATGGACTGGTTTGACACTGAGCGAAGCCATCAGGGCTGCTGAGGACTGAGAAAGATGGAGTATGCTGGTTAAACGATCATCTGTGGTGCCCCTACGACCTCCGGGTTACGGGACAGGATAGGATAGGAATAGGATAGTTTGAAGCGTCTTTGACACAAAGCATATGTTTGTCTGTGAGAATAGAGTAGGTTTAAAGTCTTTTGATCCATCTATTATTTAAATTGAAGGAAATGAAATTCTTATATGTTTCTATGTTAGGCTATATACGAGTCGGTCGATGTTATTTGTACATAATTATATGTGCGTAAGTCTCCGTTACCTGTGCCTCTATCACGGCCTTGACGCAGTCCTACAGGGATCAAGGGAATGAATGACAGATGCTTTTATTAGGTTCAATGGCGTACTGAGGTTATAAACATTTTATTTTGTATCCATAAAAGGAGGGGAGTGGGGTTTGATCGGGATCAACATCGCTCTTGGCACATCTGGACGAAGATAACAAGAGGTAAAAAGAAAAAGAAACAAGAAAAAAAGAACCGTTTCTCGTGATCACAACAAAAACTTAAACTAGTCAACTTTCGTACCTGGCTGGCGTTCAGTCCTGTTTGTTGTACGAAAACCTGCCTCTGGTTTTCAATCTGGTCGACCCACTGCTCGTAGGACCAGTATTGTGGTTGAGAATGGTCCTTTGAGTGGGAGGACACTTCATTGCCCTTGTTGATGAGGTTCGCTACCTGAAAGAGAGAAAAGCTCGACAATTCGAAAGAATAATTTACAATGAGGATCGGATAGTTTCCAGTTTCCTTCAATTCAGAAACCTTTTAGTTTCAAGCTTTATTGTGGTCCATTTTGTTATGTGTTTGTGTCGAAAAATAAATCGCCTATTTTTTAAAATAGATTCTAGGTTTCGATCTGTCAGTCTCCACTGGCACTGAACATTTATTGCCTCAAAAACCTATGTAACCGACATTGTTAAACTGACAAGTGTTTTCACCTTGGCACGGCTAAAGACAACTAAAGACAACTAAAGACAGCTAAAGACAACTAAAGACAGCTAAAGACTACTAAGGACACCTAAAGACAACTAAAGACAAAGGGCGAAAAGACAACTAAAGACAACTAAAGACAGCTAAAGACTACTAAAGACAACTAAAGACAACTGAAGACAGCTAAAGACACCAGGGGTAGAAATTTTAGAGGGTATACAAGGCTACAAACAACTTAAAGAGCCCAAAAACACCTGCCATCTTTGAAAGACATTGGCTATGGCAGAAATTTGTTGCCGCGTAGAAAGTACAACGGATTAAAAAAAATAACAATAATATTTTTGATGTATATTATATAAGATAATTGATTTAGATACAAAGTGAAAGCTGTTCTGGGTGATTGTGTAGTCGGATTTAATGAAAATGCAATGCCCGATTCGAAAATGAGGCTATTGTTTGTGAAGCAAAGCTAGTACCTCGTTTGCAGACGAATGTTTTAACGGGTTAACTTGGTACGCAAAACCGGTACTGCAGCGGCCCAAAGAGAGCTTTAGAGTGCACGGAAACCTTACAAATATTTTAGAATTTGTGTGTAACTATATTTTTTAAAAAGGTTTTCTCACCCCTTCGCCATCATAATGACAACCCCCGTTGGAGTGCCGGGGGTTTCAGTATAAATAGTATCTCCACTTTCTGGAAATTTAGTGCTTTAAATTCCCACTGTCGCCGTCTTTCTCATTTGCTCTTTCTCATTCCTGCTCTGTTCTATCCATGGATTCTTCAGTGGTTCTATCAATCTGCTATACTATCGTTTTCTTCGCTAGACCAGTCTCCTACCTTTTTTCTTGAAAACTCTTCCGGGACAAGACTCCTTATTTGTGTATGAGGTCTGTTGGATCAGCTTGGGAATATTGGACGCTTTCTGCCAGGTGGTCACTAGGGCTTCCTATGATGTTATTATTTAGCAATGTAGGCATTTTATATGTATGTGTTTTGTTGATAATTTATAATGATGTTTGTATTCTATTTTGTTTTTATAAACGGGGGTTCGATAAGTTGGGGTGAAGCCTCAGCCGTCCCCTGCGTGGGATGCCTTTATTGTATAGTGACTGGCTGGTGGGGAGCTTTCGGTTTTACCACTAGGGTTGTTTCAGCAGATCTTTAATGCGGATCAGGGGTTGTCCGGTCCTGATTTGGCTCGGAAGAGTCCGCTGGACCTAGGTACTAGCTTTGCTTCACAAACAATAGCCTCATTTTCGAATCGGGCATTGCATTTTCATTAAATCCGACTACACAATCACCCAGAACAGCTTTCACTTTGTATCTTAATCAATTATCTTATATAATATACTTCAAAAATATTATTGTTATTTTTTTTAATCCGTTGTACTTTCTACGCGGCAACAAATTTCTACCATAGCCAATGTCTTTCAAAGATGGCAGGTGTTTTGGGGCTCTTTAAGTTGTTTGTAGCCTTGTATACACTCTCAAATTTCTACCCCTGGTGTCTTTAGCCGTCTTCAGTTGTCTTTAGTTGTCTTTAGTAGTCTTTAGCTGTCTTTAGTTGTCTTTAGTTGTCTTTTCGCCCTTTGTCTTTAGTTGTCTTTAGGTGTCTTTAGTTGTCTTTAGCTGTCTTTAGTTGTCTTTAGCTGTCTTTAGTTGTCTTTAGTTGTCTTTAGCTGTCTTTAGTTGTCTTTAGTTGTCTTTTCGCACTTTATAGGTACCGCTTGGCACCAGCATAATGGAGAACAACCATAGTAGCAAGTCACAGCTTGAAGAAGGAGAACAAAGGAAGATCATTTTATCGAATAGAGATGAATCAATCAAATCAATTTATTGAGGTATTTTTTCCTTGATGACTTTTAACTTATTTGTTGTTTTTGCTTTCACAGAGGAAACTATGATCAAACAATAGCATTGCCATCTTATATAGCCGCATAGCGCTAAATTCTCTAGCACTTAGCATACTCGGGTGTCTTTGCTGATTACTTGACCACTTATGAGCACGACCCTTGTGTTAGACCTTCCACTTTTCTATGCAATTGCTTGGGAATTTTTAGCGTCTGACTTGTCGTTTCGGACAGAGTTACCGGGCTTTTTAAGGTGCCATTAAGGCGATAATCATTAGAAATGGAAAAGATCAATAGCTACCATATTATAATTCGTCCCCAATCCAGACACAAAGAAAGTTCCCGTAGTGCGGCATCCATTAGGGTTCTTCAGGGCATTAGCTGAATTACTGGGATAGAGCTGCTCGTAGTACTGATTGTTCTGCTCGTTGACAGCATCGTCGAAAGTCAGCATCACGATCTGCGGAATGTCTTGAACGTTAAGGCCACCGGGTACGTCTGTGCCCAGGCAGCGGCAGTTAGGCAGCTGGCAGTTGTTGGCATTGCACTCCCCTTTATTATTGGGATAAAGAGAACAAAAGCCTCTTCAGTAAGACTTCTTTGCACATTCCTAGTAAATACAGTTCTTCTCATTAACTTAAAATAGATGGCAACGTAGAGTTTCAGACTGATTATATATTCGGAAAGCAGAGTTGTTGGCCTGGCAAACACCTTAAAATTTACCATAGGGAAAAAGACAAATTATCACAGTGAAACAGAAAATAGTAAGAATAATAATACAGGATGCTATGTACGCGCCTTTCCCCAAATCAATCAGGCTAAAAGCGCGGCGATCTGTACCAACATACACGCTCACCTGTCTCATCCACCCTCACACACACACACACAACAAATACACATCCATCACTCAAACAGGTGGTGTACAGGCAGGGAGATCGCTATTGAAAGACGGAAAGAAAATCGAATTTTTATTTTTGACAATTGTGTATTGACTGCATCCAGTACCATTATTGAAGGGAGGGAGGAAACCGGAGTGCCCGGAGAAAACCCTCGGTGACCTCAATAGTCTCGTACCTAAGTCACATACGTTCGCCCTTTGCCGGAATCGAACCCGCGACCTTCGGCATAGGAAACAGGCGACTTATCCACTGCGCCACGAGGTCACCCTAGTATTGTTGGCATTGTATGCAGAAGCATCATCAGGAGGAGCTACTCTTGAGAAGCCAAGCAAGGGTCAGACCCCGTTCGTATTTTACTTATTGCGTAATGTTTTCTCATACCACCTTCAGTTCTGGAACTTTATGCAGTTAATTTATGATTTAACAAAAACAAAAAAAAAGTTTTATTTCGTCGATTTAATACATAATTATGATTTTAAAATGTGCTTCACGTATTGTCTTTATGATGATAATGTGGTTATTTGGGGTACTCAAGATGTGTTAGGTGGTGGTGTAATGTATTGTACTGTATAAAAACAGGAAATATAATATATTGTTGGCATTGCGTGACCTTTTTAAGCTCCAGATATATAGAACGACAATTAATATAAAGAAGCTGTGAAAATTGTGCTGTTGGAAAGAAATAAGAGAAAGAAAAGTAATCGAAACACAAAAGTAAAGTACATAAATAAAATAAATACAAACAGGCAATAACAGAGCATTTTCATGAGAAAGAACAGCAACCTTGGCAGTGCTGATCCTGTTATCTGTTACGTTACCTGTTGTTGCTGGAGGTGTCGTTGTTTTTGGAGCTGATGTGGTGGTGGTTCGAGCTGATGTTGTGACGTTTGGAGCTGATGTTGTGACGTTTGGAGCTGATGTGGTGGTGGTTCGAGCTGATTTTGTGGTTTTTGGAGCTGATGTTGTGACGTTTGGAGCTGATGTTGTGGTGTTTGGAGCTGATGTTGTTATCTTCGGAGATGACGTTGTTATGGCTGGAGATGATGTTGTTGTGGTCTTCCTCGTTCTGCCCTTTCGGGGCGATAATGTTAAGGTCGTAGTTTCAATGATAGATCCGGTCTGACCAGCGCTCGCTGTACACACGTAGTCATCAGTTCTCCAAGTACACACCTGCAGCCCGTCATGAACAAAAATGCCTTTAAAATAAACCGCTTGACTTAGATCTTATTTGAGGCCAAAGCCTTGAGCAGCGATTTCGAAGGGACGCAATTTGACCTCGCCCCTTCGACAGAGCCTTTTTAACATTCACAGTGAGGGTTGCCCCCACTGAACAAAGGTGCCTGCAACGAACAATAACTCTGTGGAAAGTATCGTTATTTTTGAAAGAATACATGTCGGTAGTTGTGTGCCCGTTAATAGCAACAGCCGTTGGCTAGCCAGTCAACATTGTGGAGCTAAAAATAGCAAATACCAAAGCCGGTAAGAGACAGATCCAATAAAAATAATTGCTCGTAAGGTTTTAGGTTGATTAAAAAAAAAAGACCCTATCGTACCCCAGATACGAAAGATAAACTCTTAAGCTGTCGTCGTACACTCAGAAATAGGGTCAAAGGTCACCAGGGTATGTTATTGGATATACCGTTATTCATGGGAAATCACTTCTTGTCAGAACCAACATTGAAAATTTAAACTTTAGCGGTTTGTTTGAGCAAGAAAAGCTCACTTTATTACTGTGTAATGGGATAAGAATTTCAAATTAAGGTAACCCGTTCTCGTCAAAGAAACCAAAAACAAAACAAAGCCTTCACGCTTTATAAGAATAATTATTAATAATGATAGGCTAATTACAGACCCAAAACATTGCTAGGTACTTACACCCCCGCCCCCCTAAAAAATAAATAAATAAATAATAAAAACACCACAACAAACCCCAAAACAACAACTTGTTTTTATATCAAAACATATTGTTCTTGTGCACACTATCTTGCTCAAATGCCTTAATTTTTTTAAAGTAAAGAGTTTGTGGTATGGCACATGAAAAAAACATTATTATTATTATTATTATTATTATTATTATTATTATTATTATTATTATTATTAGTAGTAGTAGTAGTAGTAGTAGTAGTAGTAGTAGTAGTAGTAGTATTTCACTTGTAACATTACCAAGAAACACACTTTAACACAATATAAATGAATTTACCAAAAAAAAAAACAAATTAACGAATAATTAACTAAATGCATAAATAACTGAATCAAGCTACAAAAATATTATAAAATATTGAAGGTATCACCTGTAGAGCGTTGTCGAAGACGAGTTCGGCTGGACATGAGAATTCTGCAGGTATACCGCCCGGATAGCAGTAGAAAAATTTGTTTCCATCTGTTTCAGGGTCGCACACCAATTGCTCCTCATTGCTGACGTCACTGCAAGGATTAGCTTGAATAAGGTTCACTGATGACGCCATAAGTATGATGTAAAATGCCAGGTACGTCATCTTTGCTGGAACAAGCAAGCAACCTGTGGTTAACAGTCATGTGATATAGGCCTAAAGGCTGCTCACACATCGTAGCTAAATTTCCTAAGGCTATAAGGCCTATAAACAGAGTACAGGCACCCGTGTCTCTCTCTCTCTCTCTCTCTCTCTCTCTCTCTCTCTCTCTCTCTCTCTCTCTCTCTCTCTCTCTCTCTCTCTCTCTCTCTCTCTCTCTCTCTCTCTCCTATTATAAAACAGAAAACGAAGGCGGAGAAGAAAAAAACTACCAACAAGATTGTTTTTAAATGTCGTTTTTTGACTTTGGATAATATTAGACAGAAGAAGAAGAGCAATAACAAGAACTTGAAGAACAATAATAAGAAAACAGGAATTAGAAGAATGGAGAGACGAAAAATAAAGAAAAAGAAGAACGTGTTCAAAATTCTGCAGCTCTCCGACCTGATCTTGAAAAAGAAAAGTTCTACACATCACCCTTTTGCTCTCGTCCCTTCATTGGCTGCCTGTCTCACACAGAATACCCTACAAAGTGAACCTTCTCTGCTTCAAATGCATCAACGGTTTTGCTTCTTCCTACCTTTCAGACAACATCCATCTCACACCCCAAAACGCAACCTCCGCTCAGCTTCCGATCCTCTGACCTTTTGAGTCCTTCAAACCAAACTTATTTCTGCCGGACCCCGCTCTTTCTCTGCCTTTAGACCGTTTGCTTGGAATGAACTCCCACTTTTCTCTCCGCAACAAACCTTTAATCTCCTTCAAACAGAACCTAAAAACCCATCTCTTCTCATCTTCCTGTGCACATTAACCATCTTGCACAACACTGGTCTGTTCCGCATGGTATCTACCAACCCACATTTACCAACCAGCTATTTGTATAGCGCTTTTTCCTATTAAAAAATTGGTTCAAAGCGCAATTCTCACGCAATCACACACCAAAAACAAAATTGAATTTTTTATTATTTTAATAAGATGAAGAAGAAGAAGAAGAAGAAGAAGAAGAAGAAGATGATGATGATGATGATGATGATGATGATGATGATAAGATGATGATGATGATGATGATGATGATGATGATGATGATGATGATGATGATGATGATGATGATGATGATGATGAAAATAATAAATGCAGCCAGACAGAGGATAGAATAAAGAGATAAAAACGACCAAACAAGCAAACAAACTAACCTTGTTCAGTACCTTGTAGAAGTAGCGAGTCGTTGCAAGGAGACAATCACTTAAGTACAGCAACAATCATGCGACAGAGGGTTGACGCCACAAAGCTGGAAGCTTCAGGTAGAAGGTGTTCCGAAGTAAGTCGGCAGACGCTTTCTAATGGGGATGTTTAAAAGCGCGATGAACGAAAGTGCAAACTGTTAGCCTCAAAACCGACCGTGCAGCTTGAACGGCGTAAAAGAGCGACTAATCTTGAGATTGTGGTTGAGTAGTTAAACACCCTTTGTGTTGCTGATTGTGCTCGGTGTGACAAAATCCGTGCAGCGATCTGTACAATATGCACTCTTTTTATGGATCTCGGCATCACTTATATACCCCGCTCTTTGTTGAAAGTAGTAAGATGGGAGGAGTTTTGAAGTGCCACAGGTGCGGGGTCTGCTTAAGGAGGCGAGGGGCTGTAGATAAAGAGGTAGTTGGGGCCATCACGATCACTGCTTCAGATTGCGGATGACGTGATATGCCTAAAATAAATAGGCGGCTTGGGCATGGGCACAAGGTGTCTCGGGTTTTGTGTGGGCCACAAATGGGTGGAGGATTTTGGGTAATAGCATAAAGAACAAGTATTGCTTTGCTTTGTGGGGAAGTGGGTATCCTGCTTCCTAAAATAGGCTTCTGTTCAATTGTTGGAGGAATTCTCGTTATTCTTCAATGTGCCATTATTGTATTCGTCAGCGAAGTAACTGGAACTGGGACTCCCTCCCTTCCACAATTACTCAGTCCCCCACCCTCAACACCTTCACGGCGAGGGTGTTGAAACCAACCTAAGCCCTCACAAACTGAAAAAACTATTATTATTATTATTATTATTATTATTATTATTATTATTATTTGTAGCTGAGCGGAGTGTTTGACTCCCGTCTTTTCGCCATCACCTTGAGAACACGGCCCAACTCGAGCTGTTATTTTCATTTTATCCCTCAAAAAAGGGACATAAAAATATTTGCCCTGCAAAGCGGTGACGCTTGGTTGGTAGTTAACTGGGTTGCCGGCTACCAGTGCCACGACACTTCGCTGGAAAGTCGCTGCCATCGACTTGCATAAAATGCCTGCCGACAATGTAGTCCCGGTCACCACCAAAAGCAGAAGGCGAATGGTCAGCCGGGGAGAACAAATGTCATGTCGCCTTGTCCTGCATAACCCAATGGCATCCCCAAAGGATTCTGCACAGCAGGAGCCACCCAAGGCTAGTCTAATTAAAAAATTCAAGGTAGACAACTTCTCTACCAAGCCTCAACCAGTCGCCTCCCTTTCTGCTACATATTATTTATATATTGTTTAAATTTCTTTAATAAATTTATATATATATATATATATATATATATATATATATATATATATATATATATATATATATATATATATATATATATATATATATATATATATATATATATATATTTTAAAAGCAGCAGCAATTTGTGGGCCTGGTGCATCATTAGGATGCCCTGACGATTTAGGACAACTCGCGTCTGCTGCAGTTTCACATCCAGCGATAGCCTTTCATTTGAGTTAGGTACTATATTTTATTTAAGTTAGATGCTCTCTCTCTACTTGTTATTTTTTCCTCCATTGAAGAACCCACAGCACAATACTACAAAATAATCCGTAATGTGTCAGTATATGTCAAGTATGGTAGATGGGCGTTACAGGAAAAAGAAGAAGAAGAAGAGGAAGAAGAAAAAGAAATAATAATAATAATAATAATAATAATAATAATAATAATAATAATAATAATAATAATAATAATAATAATAATAATAATAATAATATGTCAAAAGTTTGGCCTTGTCTTTCAACTGGGGTTTGGGACTTCTATTATAAATTATGAATGAATCAAATGTTCAGCAAGCCATGTTTGTGAACTCGTGTTGGGAATTTCTCACGTTATACTGTAAAGGTGTTGCATTGTTTGAAGTGTTTGTCAAAAGCGTTCATGAGGTCGAGAGTGTCATACAGTGTCTTCGCTGGCGCTATTTGAATCACGAATGCGGGTGTTCGGTTAGGTATCGGAGGAAGGAGGGTGACCGGAAGCTGGACTGCATTTTTGCCTCGCATGCGTGCAGCAGAGTGTATATATTCACACCCTGCCCACACCCACCCCAACTAAACAAACACAAATAAACAAACACACACACCACACACACACGCACGCACACACGCACACACACACACACACACACACACACCCCCCACACACACACACACACACACAGATGCTTACCCTCCCTTTGCAAACACTGCCTTGATGTCTTCCTCCTTGGTCTTAATTATGAATTACGAGATTCTGTGCATCAAAATGTATTTGTCAAGTGTTCTACCCACAACGTACTACTGGGAATAATTATTCTCTTCTTTGCGTGGTATGAATAGTTTTCTGCCCGCGACGTGTAAATAAGTGTACAGAAATCTAAACCATAATAATTTTATTAAAATTCATTGTGTTTATTTAAAATGCACAGGTGTCCTTGTGTCGCTCCAATGGCATTGATATAAGTGTGAGCGAACATTCCAACAAACAAAGAATGTACAGGTTAAAATGCGACGCACTGTGATCTCTACCCGCAACGTGTAGCCAAGGTTAAAAGCACTCAACACTAGTCTCTCATTGACATTTGCAAAATCTGTGCAAGTCAGTTATTAATGCTGGGACGTCGTTGAGCATTATTTGTGATAAATATAGCATTGAACTTGCTTTGTTAACATTCGCTACACACTGTGGTAGAAAACTACACAGAGCGTCATTAAAAAAAATTAAACCTGTACACTCCTTGTTTGTTGGAATATTTCACTTAAACAAACATCAATGCCCAAAGGAATGACGCAAAGGAACAAACCGGTGCACCCTTAGAATCACACTAGGCGGAGGCGTTTGATTTATTTATACAACAGATATTTATTAGACTCAAAGACAGGCTTGTCTGTCACATCTGACGTTACTTAAGACAAAAATACAGGATGGCTTATGGCGCCATCATTGAGGCAAGTCCGGCTTGTTTGCTTCGGGCATGAACTTTCATCATGGATTTGGCCGTTTACATGCCCCCTTCACTCGTTCAGCGTATAATTCTCTATTGATTTTATTTCATAAAGATTATCGAAATCGAAAACTTTTAACTGTTAAAAACGGGTGTTTGTTGTTTTCATCTCTTCATATTTTTTATGTATTGAATCCTCTTTCACCCTTCTTGGACAATTACGCAAGAATGATGTGCTTACTTGTGTTTTATAATGTATGATTTTATTTTTTGTTTCTCCAGATATCATCTGGAGATACTTTGAAATAGTCCGGAATAAGAACGAGCTAAAAGTAGCCTATGCCGGTGGCTCCCTCACACACCCTATCTCAACAACCACTAGCACAAAACACATTTAATTCAAACTTCATATCAACATTACATGAGATAGTCGCCAGCTTCCCGTTGCATCATATTTGCCCTCCACCAAAAGTCATGGTCGCTGGGGTCAAATCTTTACTCACCCCCCCCCCTTCCCCGCAAAAAAAAAAAAGCTCTATATCTCCAAAACGGCTGATCCGGTTTTGAAGAGTTTTGATATAGAAGACCTTCAACTTATGGCAAATCTTTATGTGACAGTCCGGTTGTCGGTCACAGTCGGTCGGTGTGACCCTCGCTTCCAATGTCATTTTTTGTTTTGTTTTTCAAAACACATACTTTGCGTTATTCGTCATGCAGTGTGTCTTGGTCAAGAAAGACCTGGCAGGGCCCAATCCTCTCCAGGCTGTTGGCCACAGCCGATATCCACGAATACAGTGTGGCTCGCCTTGGCGCCGAGCACGTGGTCGTTGAACCTGTAGTAACATGAGGTTTCTCCGTCCTGACCGGTGACTTCTGTGTAGAGGACTAATCATCTGTGGTGCCCTTACGACCTCCGAGTTACGAGATAGAATAGGGTAGGATAGGATAGGATACTTTGCCTTATCTTTAGAACGATTGTGAACCGATTTTGATTATTTTTGCTATGCACATATTTTAACCACCACTCGATCATACCGTTTTTTGTCATTCACTTTTGCTCTGTCTTCATGGTCAGAATCGCAGATGCCAATGATATTGTTGGCTGAACCCATCCTCACTGTATTTTTGCTTGCAGAACTGAGTTAGCGATATTCGTAAACCACAGACGCTCGTATTTGGGCACGCGAGCGTCTGTAACACGTCTCCCTGCTATGTATGTAAACACAGAATGGACGCGGGTTACAAACACTCGCGTGTCCATACACAAGCGCCTGTGTTGTATACTTTCAAGTACCCAATTCAGTTTTCACAGACTACAAAGGGTCTTGAAAAACTTCTCCATTGATAGCTTAAGGAAGCACAGAAACTTGGTTCGCAGTTCTTTTCGTAGGAAAAACCCCAGTCTACGTCATAACTTATGCGCTTCCGGAAGGTCACGACCTCCTCATTTGCATTATGCAGATAATTTCGCTAAGTGAAAATGCGGAATTTGCTTCATTTTGACGAATCGTGATTCGCATGTAAGTTACTGTTATTTTTTGCATATATGGGGTCAATTGCTATAAACATAAGCTTGGATAAATGCTTTGACTGTATTCTCTTACCATTTGTTGTTGTTGTTGATTCATTGAAGTAGGGGTACTTTGCTACGAAAAAAGGGTGCTGTTCTTGGGCTGCTTTTGCTTTCAGATCTAAAATGGCGGAGGAGTTTGTGGTTCCGATGGAGATTTTCAACATAAGTTTTGCATTATGTCTAGATTTCCAGGGTCTCTCCTATGGGCATTTTAAAGATGTAAAAATCATTTTTCTGGTGTATTCTAAAGAAATTGCACGAACAGCCCTTGGTTGAGATGAGCACAATACTACTAGGTTCGAAGGCCTAAACGGGCTAGTTAGTAGGCTAGCGTAGGCAATGAACAAATTTAGGGCTATAGAAACTCTAATTTGTGTTTTTTTTTTTTAAAGAAAAGGAGAAGAAAAAGTTACCAGTGCTCTATTCTAAACTTCAACTAAACTTTTGTTGGGAAAAATGCCTGTTTATCCCGTGATGAACCAAATCTAAACTCGTGCCTTTTCGAGGAAAACTGCCTCCGCAAATTAGATAGTTACGATGGCATTTACCTTTCCTGGATAAAGTCGAATAAAATTTCGTCTGCAACTAAAGACGCATCCGCTTCAGAACCACAGGCACGAATAAAATTTAGTAAGAATTTCCCAATTGCATAACCGGAAACGAAAGGGATCACTACGAACCAAGTTTTGCTGGTCGATCGTGATTGATTGATTGATTGTTGCTTTAGGTCCAGCGGACTCTTCCGAGCCAAATCAGGACCGGGCTGGTCGATCTAAAGGTCTCTAATGTACACTGTGTTGTGTGCAATTTGAATGTGGAATGCTGCAATGTTTTGCAGTTGACACAATACACAGTATACATTCAGATATGCGAGGAAATTATTAAAAAAACAACAGGCCAGGAACTAAAAACAAGAAAGAAACTTGAACACTAAAATAAAATGGAGGACAAAATGAAGAAAACTAAGAAGGAACAATGAAATAGACAAAAACGAATGTTTAACTCCCAGCATGTTGCAATAATTCAGACTTTATTTACTAATAATAAATGTATTAATACGATGACATAAAACTTGGAGAGAGTGTCGGCAAACACGACTGATTCAATCACACAGTACTACTTGTACTACTCAAGAGTCCAATCATTCGCTAATAAATGCACGCGGGGAAAATAATGCTTCCTGATTATTTGTATACATTACACGTTAATCACAGCCAGTGGTGGGATTTCTATTGAGACATCAAGGCCCTTACTGACAAAGAGCCGTCTCATTTGGATGTATCACAAGTGCGTTAACTAAGAACAATAGAGCTTGGGAAAGAATTATTGCATCCCCGATAGCGGATGGGTAGTGGATCCCCGATAGCGGATGAGTAGTGGATCCCCGATAAGGGAGGGGTAGTGCAGTATTGTCCACTAATTCTTTCCCAAACTCCATTATTCTTGATTAATACACCTTTGGATGTATTATTTTAAAAATAATTACGGGCCAAAAAGTACAAACTGATTTCTCAATCTTTTGAAAGCGCAGTAATCTTCACAATAGCTTGGAAAATGGAGAGAGAGAGAGAGAGAGAGAGAGAGAGAGAGAGAGAGAGAGAGAGAGAGAGAGAGAGAGGTAGGTGTTACAAAAAAATGGGGATGGGGAGAGGAGAGGAGGTGGAGGTCGGGAGAGGGGAAGAGTAGTGCTGCAGCTAAGCTACAGACAGTTTCCACTGAGCATTTCTTCTGCTACCCTCCGCATCCACCCCCTTCCCAGATTTCATCTTCTTTTTTATTTCCATCCCAAATATCCCGACGGTCATTGAATTTTCTTTCTCCTCTACTTCACTCATCTTTACGTGTCTGCTAATCTCAGGCGTTGTGCAAAAAATGAAATTACGAGAAGTAAAGAAGAAGTCAAATATGTTGACCACTTGGTCTCAATGCACCTGCATTTAGCAGCCTTTCACAGACCAGGGCGTGGGATTCCCCCACCATTGGGCGAAGCAGGAAAAAGTACACATAATTGGAGAACTCGCTACTGTGTCGCAAGTTAAGCACCGTCCAGTGCGGTTAGCACTTGGATGGGTGACCGCAAAACGTGAAGCGACAAATAACAACGCCCCCAGATGACTCAACTGTGACTGAGTACCTACTCTCTTGAGGGTGGGGAAGGTAAATCAGCGAGGGAGAGAGATGGGCATCACCCTCATTACGCTGGCCCAAGATAAGTGTGATCTCCAACATCACGCTCCCCTACGGCCACAAGGCTATGGGACAACCAATTGGAGAACTGGCAGGGTTTTTAAAACAGGAGATTTGAACTTTGCAGCAAAATAAGTGCGTCAATTTTGTGTCAGATTTTTTAATGCTGTTATCATCAACTTATTTACAATCGGCACTATGTGTATCCGATTATATAATAAGAACAAATAAAAAATTAAGATTGGAAGACTAACAAAAATCTTTAACGAAATCGCTTTTGTGAAGCAAAAATAAATGTGAAAGAATGTTCATTAGAGTAATTTGCAAGAAGATTGGAATTTATTGTTTCTTGGAATCACGCTAAAGAAGACAAAAGCAACAACCACCAATCGATCTTCAATTGATACAACAACGAAGACCATCATTATGGAATGCAAGAAGATTGACCTAAAGAATTTAAAGTTAATGAATTATTTTTAAAATATACATTAAAGTTTATATGAACAAAATTTAGAGAAATTAGCCACATGATTTATAAAATGGATTTCTAGATCGTGTAATAGATATTTAAACAGTTCGTATCGTCAAGAAATGAGCTTTTTATAGATTTTTTTGTAAAACGGGATAATGTATAGGCTGTTTAAGCTGTACAATATATGTTATTATGCTAGCAATTTTGGCCATTTGGTTCAATTTGCCATCTGGTTCAGCATTTCCAAGAGGCAATTTCATGAAGACGCGACTTTGGCTTGGGACTTTGCATCCAGTCAAGCATCTGATTAATGCTGATCTGCCAGACGTCTGGGTTACGGTTGATCTCAGCCAGAAACTCCTTGAGGGCGGGAAGGGAGTTGCGGATTCTGTCGAAGAACGTGGCGTGCAGAGATATCATGTAGGGGGAGCGGTTTCTCAGGTAATGGCGATTGAAATTCAGTCTGAAGTAGTTCATCACCTTAAAAAAAAAAAAGGAAAGCCGCCCACGGTCAGCCAATCAGTTGTTTAGGCACTGAGAAGAAAGATAAGCTATACCTGTTGTGAACGCTCTCTCCTCTGAGACTTATAGACTACAACAAACGTTTCAAGTATGTCCATAGGGACTCTGTATGGTAGGATAACGTAAGATAAGGTAAGGCAAGATAAGGTAATGGAAGATAAAGTAAAGGTAAGATAATTATATTTGACAAGGGATCCAACAGAGGATATCAGACCTGTACACTGGTTGAAAGCACGATGGTAACAATGTATCTAGTGTGGCTATCTACAAGCCTGGTAATAATGTATCTAGTGTGGCTATCTACACGCCTGGTAATAATGTACCTAGTGTGGCTATCTGCTCGTCTCGTAATAATGTACCTAGTGTGGCTATCTACACGTCAGGTAATAATATACCTAGTTTGGCTATATACACGCCTGGTAATATACCTAGTATGGCTGTCTACACGCCTGGTAATAATATACCTAGTGTGGCTATCTACACGTCTGGTAATAATGTACCTAGTGTGGCTATCTACACGCCTGGCAATGTACCTAGTGTGGCTATCTACACGCCTGGTAATAATGTACCTAGTGTGGCTATCTAAACACCTGGTAATAATGTATCTAGTGTGGCTATCTACTCGCCTGGTAATAATGTACCTAGTGTGGCTATTTACACGCCTGGTAATAATGTACCTAGTGTGGTTATCTACACGCCTGGTAATAATATACCTAGTTTGGCTATCTACACACCTGGTAATAATATATCTAGTTTGGCTATCTACAAGCCTGGTAATAATATACCTAGTATGGCTATCTACACGCTGGTTGTAATATACCTAGTATGGCTATCTACACGCTGGTAATAATATACCTAGTATGGCTATCTACACGCTGGTAGTAATATACCTAGTATGGCTATCTACACGCTGGTAATAATATACCTAGTATGGCTATCTACAAGCCTGGTAATAATATACCTAGTGTGGCTATCTACACGCTGGTAGTAATATACCTAGTATGGCTATCTACAAGCCTGGTAATAATATACCTAGTGTGGCTATCTACACGCTGGTAGTAATATACCTAGTATGGCTATCTACACGCTGGTAGTAATATACCTAGTATGGCTATCTACACGCTGGTAGTAATATACCTAGTATGGCTATCTACAAGCCTGGTAATAATATACCTAGTATGGCTATCTACACACCTGGTAATAATATACCTAGTATGGCTATCTACACGCTGGTAATAATATACCTAGTATGGTTATCTACACGCCTGGTAATAATATACCTAGTATGGTAATCTACACGCCTGGTAATAATATACCTAGTGTGGCTATCTACACGCCTGGCAATAATGTATCTAGTATGGTTATCTACACGCCTGGTAACAATATACCTAGTTTGGCTATCTACACGCCTGGTAATAATGTGCCTAGTGTGGCTATGTACACGCCTGGTAATAATATACCTAGTGTGGCTATCTAAACGCCTGGTAATAATGTACTTAGGGTGGCTAGCTAGTCATTTTGAGCTGCAGAGATAGAGGAACGTCTTTCCTTCATGTACCCTGTTGTCTCATTTCTCTAAATGGGTATGTGGTTGCAGTGAAATATGATGGGCATCCCAAATGATGTACCTCTTCTTTGGTGGCGTCGGCTGGGATACCGTTTGGCCCGCAATCATCGGACATGGAACACGGCTGACCAGTTGGAGTGTACTGCCTGAGGATGGGCACTTCCCATAGTCCGGGGTAGCTGTTGAGCGGGCATCGGGCCTGGTCACACAAGGCTTGTGATTCTGTAATAATAATAATAATAATAATAATAATAATAATAATAATAATAATAATAATAATTATTATTATTATTATTATTATTATTATTATTATTATTATTATTATTATTATTATTATTATTATTATTATTATTATTATTATTATAATTATAATTATACAGTATGCTAACACGCGCTTTTTCTTCATTGGAAATTAAAGCGCGGCGATCTGAAGTGATCGCCATTACAGAAGGCGGAACAAAAATCAAGTTTTATTTGTGAAATTTAGATTGACTGCATCCAATACCCTTATTGAAGAGAGGGAGGAAACCGGAGTACCCGGAGAAACCGCTCGGTGTCCTGGAAAATCTCGTACCTCCGTCACCTAAGTAACGTTGGTTTGGGTTCGTGTTACACTGTAGTTTATAATCTGACATTAAAAGAACAACAACAAAACAGTCAACAAACCAAACAAGGAGACATTGGGTCTGGGCTCCCTTGCAACTGGGGACCCTTACCTAACCGTGATTAACAGTTAAAAAGAAGATACTAAAGACCAGAACCTGGTAGACCGTAGTCCAGTGTGCATGGATAAAAAGGGCCATCAGCAGAGTTGTCGTTGAATGGTCCTCCAAGGACGCTGGAGTCGTAGCGGAAGTGGTAGTTCTTGAGCATGGTAAACTGAGACTCGCCGCCCAACTCCAGGTACGGGGCGCGCATACCGGGGGACTGTGGATAACACCAAATAACACAACAGGTGCTTTAACAGATAACACAAGTAACATAACAGGTCCTGTAACAGGTAACAGATTTCAATGTGAAAACTATGACAGGTAGGCTAATAGAGGTGCAAAATCTATTTTGCCTGTGCGTACTCCTGTTTTTTTTGTGCGCACCCCTATTTTTTGGGTTTAGCCGGATCTGTCCGGGAAACCTTGAAAATATTTTATAAAAACCTACTGGCATCTACCTGTGCACTAGAGTGTACAGCAGAACTATGAGCTATAGAGTTAATGAATTATAAAAAGAGACAATTATTTTTGCAAAAGAGGGAGAGAGAAAAACTTATGGGAAGGGAAGTAATTCAATCTAAAGCTACCTGGTTGGCGTTCACTCCAGTTTGTTGTACGATAACCTGTCTCTGTCCTTCAATTTGGGAGACCCACTGCTCGTAGGACCAGGACTGTGGATAAGAATGGTCTCTTGAGTGGGAGGACACTTCGTTGCCCTTGTTGATGAGGTTCGCTACCTGGAAGAAAGACAGGTTGTCACGAGTCCGTTTTCTAAACCTCTGATGACAGGGTTTCTAGAGGTTATAGAGGACGGAATGTGTGTGTGTGTGTGTGTGTGTGTGTGTGTGTGTGTGTGTGTGTGTGAGAGAGAGAGAGAGAGAGAGAGAGAGAGAAGTCGAAGTCGAAACCTTTAATTGGATAATAACATTAGGTCCTATGGACCTGTCTTACAGCTAATCCTTAATAAAATTGTAAAATGTAAAAAAAAAAAAAAATTCCGAACAAACAAAATAATTAACATAAAAGTGATTTGAAACTAAAACAAACCTTAACAATGGTAAGAAATTTAAAAAAATTACTAAGAAAATTAATGTACCGAGAGAGAGAGAGAGAGAGAGAGAGAGAGAGAGAGAGAGAGAGAGAGAGAGAGGGAGCAAATTAAAGTGTATTGCTAATTTTGCAAATAGTGTAATTAGAAAACGTGCATTGTGTTGTTAGTGTTGCTTGGTCATCCAAAATTGGTCAAGATTGTGGTATTATGGGTATGATGGCAGGCGTGTAGCATCACGTGCCGTGCAAGTTTTGCAGTGAGCGATGTGCGCACTCACTTTGAAGGTGCAAACAAATAAAACTGCTTTACTGAGCCGAATTGGGCAGTCGCAGAGAGAAAAGTTTTCCAGCTGAGGGGGATTGTGCGGGCGTAGTGCTTTCTATTTTGCCGCCTATCTCAAGCAGTGTGTCGTCCTTTTGTGACGGTCCTGTGAGGCAGTTTCCAGTCGTCCTGGAGCTAATTTCCTACGGAAAGTAGAGAGCTGCATGCACAGTTATGACCCCTCGACCCTGCATCATTTGTGTGTTGTATTGGCCGGACAGAGGATACTACCGTTAGCGTAAGTACCTGCATCATTTGTGTGTTGTATTGGCCGGACAGAGGATACTACCGTTAGCGTGAGTACCTGCATCATTTGTGTGTTGTATTGGCCGGACAGAGGATACTACCGTTAGCGTATGTACCTGCCAACGATCCCTAGGTGGCCATTTTGCTTAGGTGCAAGCGTATCTGTATAAACATGTATATATTTTATATTATGAATGAAAGAAAATATCGGTTTAACTATGCTTTTGTGTGCAGAGAAATAAATAATATTTATTTGATAATTATTTTTCAATGTTCGTGAAGAGAAGTATGGTAATTTGTATGCATGACAAGGTTGGATTCTTTGCTACCATTGTTTAAAAAAAAAGGAAGGAAAAAAGGAAAATGTTTCTGTTTGTCGATGATTAAGAAAAATGTTATTTATAACTGGAAGTCGAGCGGTTTGTTCACAACAGTTGTAAATGGAAATAATTCATAAATTACAATTGAATTATGTCGAAGTACAATAAAGGGAAATACCTTAGAACAGTTCATTTTAATTAGGATAAAGCAAGGTAATTTGTGAATGAGCTTGATATTGAATAGAACGGAAAAGTTTAGGAACGTGCACTGAGATGCAGAAGGGTGTGTGCATATTTTTCAATACGTTGGTAGGTTAATAATGCCATCATTTACTGTTGTGTATGTCTTAGTGTACTGGTACTGGCATATCCACCACCACTGTATCGTCCATGATGTGTGTGTCGTGGCGTGGGCCTTGACCGTAACAACACGGGAACCCTCTGTACAACCTGGCACCTCAACTGACTTGAGCATCAGAGGGAACCCTCTGTACAACCTGGCACCTCAACTGACTGGAGCATCAGAGGGAACCCTCTGTACAACCTGGCACCTCAACTGACTGGAGCATCAGAGGGAACCCTCTGTACAACCTGGCACCTCAACTGACTGGAGCATCAGAGGGAACCACGCTGGTCGTTGCCTTTTTTTTTTTTTTTTTTTTTTTTTTAAAGTAAATTTACGTCCCCGGACACATGGTCGTTGACTGCCATCCAGCGGGACTCTTAAATGAGAAAGTCCGTAACGGAAAAGTCTGTTTCTAATTCCTTTGTAAATTTGCTCAAAAATGTAAAATATGCCAGGTGTATAACGCCATATGCATAGTTAATTCAAGGAGCGGCATTTTCTTTATGAATGAATGAATGAATAATTTATAAAGCGCGTAAATATCTCCACGCCGACGGGCATGATCGCAGCGCTGGTGGGAGGGAGGTGGATAAACACATACACACACACACACACACACACACACACCCACACACACACACACACACACACACACACACACACAGGCTGGAAGGGTGCATACATCATAACTTAACATTTTAATTTCTTCACTATCGCTCAACACATTCTAGCAGGCAGACCAGTCAATTAACATTTATGCAAAACTTTCACGCAGTGACTTATGAAATTGGGATGAGATCAGATAATTATACATCCAGATTAGCAAGAAGAGAAGAAATGTGTTTTCAAGTTTCTGCGAAATGCACCGACAGTCTGCTCTCTTTATGCCTTCTGGAAGAGCATTCCACCAGACCGGTGCAGTGTATCTGAAAGACCTCTGGCCATAATAACCTCTTGTATAATTTGTAGCCACTGATAAATATTGGAAAAAATTTATATTGTTTTCAATATTATTAAGCATTGTGTATAGTTAATGTCTTGTACAAATCGTTAGTTCAATAAATTATCAATTCTACAGCCACTTGTGAAATTGTTGTATAGGTTGTAAGGAAGAAAGGCTAAAGAAAATCATTATGTTATTTATTATTGCTTGTTTACCAGTTTTGTTTCCATTATAGTTAAGTATGCTTGTGCACTTACGTGTGGGTTAGTTATAAAATATATAGGTAATTTGTGTGTGTGTGTGCGTGTGTGAATAAAAATGTTGTTACTGTTCCATCTGGTGTTTTATGTGTTAGTTTTTTGGGTAGTTGTTTCTCGTGTGATAAGCACGTACATTTGTACCCACTGTTGGGGCAGTGGACGTGACACAGGTCGGCTGGGAATTTGCAATGTTGTGACATTAAAAGGTGGTATACCGATCACGGAGTTGTAATTTTTGGTGTTGTTTCTTTTCCATTGTAAATTTATGCACTCTGTTTACAACCGCAGCAAGAGAAATAAACTTATGTGACTCTATGCGGAGACCCAACATTTTGTTATCGTGCTATTTTTATGAACTGCTCGCTCAGCCCATTCAATTTCTTTTACCTAAAAAAACAACAAAAAACATACCAATACATTTGAAAGAGGTTACTGTGAAAAGAATCGTTGGCAATGAATTCGTGAAGTCTAGTAACTTTAACCTCCAGTTTAGATTGGGTTTGCGAAGTTATTTGAGTCAGCTGTCATCTGTCCTTCGACAGAATGATTGGGTTGTTTAATTAAGGTGCCCCTTAGGCACAGAACAGGGAACAGAAGAATAACTACCATAGTATAATCGGTCCATGTTCCAGATACAAAGAAGGTTCCAGTAGTGCGGCATCCGTTGGGGTTTTTCAGAGCATTAGCGATGTTATTGGGGTAGATCTGGTCATAGTAGTGGTTGTTGTTGGTGTTGATGTCGTCGTCAAAAGTCAGGATCACGATCTGCGGAACGTCTTGGACGTTTAGGCCACCGGGGACCTCTCTTTGTTTGCAGCAATAGCAGTTGGGGAGTTGGCAGTTGTTGGCATTGCACGTACCTGAAAACACAGTGGTATTGGTATTGGTATTTCCTTTAGTGTGGACAAAATAATGTCTTTACATAGGCCTGAAACATAGCAAAAAAAGATTGCATGGTCAATCCAGACGCTGGTCAGGCACACTTAGCGACTTCCTCTATCCTTCTGCCGTGACATTTTGCTTAACAATTAGCATTTTTTTTCTAAAACTATACATATGTAATAAAAGAAGGAAGCTCATGCTGTTATTACTTCCTCATTACCAAAACAGCCCGTTATAATTAAACACATATATGAAACTCCATTTTGGTAACCCTTTTGTCATCCCATCTTGTCTGGAACGATTTAACATGCAGAACAATTCAATTGAATTACAATTTCATTCAACACTCTTTATTTGTCATATGAAATGTAAACAAGTATAAGACCATCACGCAAATAAATATATTAAGGTTTGACGCCGTAAACAAGATACTGCTACAATTAGAACATAAACCAAAAAAATAACGTTTTTTGATTTTAATTACACTTCAATTCAACAGTATTTTTTGTTATAATGGATTTTTAAAAAAATATAACTACCGGTATACAGTTAATCTTTTTATCGTTTAATCTTTGCATCTTTTTTTATTGTGCCTGTGCTGTCAACTTCTTCATCATGTTTTATGTGTGAAACGGAAACTCCGATGGTATGGCCACGTCACTAGATCATCAGGCCTTGCAAAGACCACCCTGCAAGGCACAGTGCAAGGAGGTAGAAGAAGAGGGAGACCGAAAAAGAGGTGGGAGGACAACATTCGAGAATGGACTGGTTTGACACTGAGCGCAGCTATGAGTGTTGCTGAGGACAGAGAAAGATAGAGTACGCTGGTTAAACGATCATCTGTGGTGCCCCTACAACCTCCGAGTTACGGGATAGGATAGGATAGGATATTTGTGCTTGTGTGTGGTGCTTTGCAGCATTGACCAAATGCAGTCCTTGAGTATATTCACTGTCTTGCCAATACTTGTACAATATTTTGTATCCTGGCATTGAATAAGATCATCGCTTAAATGAAAAGACCAAAGTTTTACACTACAAACAAAATATTACAGAAGGTGCATACAAACAATAGTGTTGTTGACATAACGTGCACCTTTACCATTAAGGTTTCCACTACTAAAACAATAACAACTAAACGTATACTACGACTACTACTACTATACTACTACTACTGCTGCTGCTGCTACTACTACTAACCACCACCATTAAGACACACGATTTAGACCCCAATGCTCGTCCCTTTTGTGATGTGGAGGATACAAAAACTTAAGCCTAACGCTCATAATTCAGTTCTAAAAATAACAATAACATCACTAACATTAAAACGTTTAACCAATATTCTTATATTGTTAATTACTACTACTGCTACTACTACTACTACTACTACTACTACTACTACTACTACTACTACTACTACTACTATTATTATTATTCTCATATTGAGATGAAACAGCCCTTTAGTGGGTAGAAGATACTTATTTTATTGATTACAATTTAATTTAATTTATTTCAATTAGTCGATTCGTAATCTCTTTTTTCGGTGGGTTGGTTGGAAACGCCACCTCCAGTTTTTGTCCCAATGAAGGAACGTTTGGACCCACAGTGACCAATATCTAACCACAGATCCTTTTAATATTCATAGTGAATGTTGACCCACTGAACAAAATATCTAGCAACCAAACATAACTCTTTGGAAAGTGTAGTTGGTTTTTGAAAATGAATACATTCCCTACTTTTGTGTGTGCCTATTAATAGCAACAGTCGTTGGTTAGCCAGCCAACATTCTGGAGCTAAAAATAGCAGCTACCAAAGCCAGTAAAAAACATAACCCGGGATAAAAATTGCTCGTCAAATGTAAGGGTTTTCGTTTTAGGTTATTAAAATAGACCCTAAACCACCCCAGATATCAAAGACGCATATATATGTTATTAAAATAGACCATAAACCACCCCAGATAACAAAGACGCATATATATAGGTTATTAAAATAGACCCTAAACCACCTCAGATACCAAAGACGCATTCTTCAAACCGCGTACAACTGCAACTGCTACTAAAGATCGGATATTACTAAAGGAAGACCAGTAAAAATGTTGAAGTAGATTAAACACACCAGATTAAAAGATTCTCTATAGGCTACAGGTATTTTTCCTCAGGAGTTAGAAACCAAATGCGTTTTATGCGTTTTTCTGGGTTAACATTTTTAAGCACCTTTATTGAACACAGACTGGAGAGAAAAGCAACCCAGAATGTACAGAAATGATAAATAATGATATGTACTAATATATGGCTACTATGGTGCATTGTAGTCTGACAAAACAAACAAGAAAACGTTCAGTAAAGTAGTCTGACAAGGGGGGGGGGAAACAAAAAACAAACACCACAACATCAGAAGGTTACAAGAGATCAAGATAAGGCTTCGGGATAGAAATGTATTTGGACATTTGCCTTGATAGTTTCGCTTTCACCTGAACTTTTGACAAAATATGCGGGTTCTGCGACCTGCCCCTGTGACGACGCAGAGGGATTGTGAACACTGTTCACTAGCCTGTGAGGGACCTGAATACTCCCAAGGTCCACCGCTACACTAGGTGCGGACTTTTAGTTCCGGAGCCGTAACACACCATGTACCAGCATACCTGTGGATGGCTTACAGGTTAATGACTGCTCGGTTGTTTTGGTTGCACCTTGCGTGAAGGTTGTGGTCGGACCTTGGGTGGAGGTTGCAGTCGGACTCTAAGTAGTAGTAAATAATTATGGTCGAAGCGGTGGTCCGAACATGAGCCGTTGTTGTGGTCGGACCTTGTATGATGGATGTGGATGGAGTAGTTGCTGTTGTTGTCGGGAGTGGTGGTTGTGGATGTTCCTGGAGGAAGGTGGGGGAGAGACAGGGGAAAGACGAAGAATGGAAAGCATAGAAAAGCGGTTAGTGACAAGCATTATTAGTACTACAAGGAAATAAATCTGTAACAATTATTTAAAAGAACAAAATTAATAAAATCTACAGAAGCAACAAAATCATCATCATCATCATCATCATCATCATCATCATCATCATCATCATCATCATCATCATCATCATCATCATCATCATCATCATCATCATCATCGACGACGACGACAAACAATAACTACTACTACTGCTACAACAACGACGACTACCACTATACTAAGATAGATGTTAATAAAGCACAATTTTCTGGGAAACAATTGATAAAGCCCCCTTGCAATTTGCACTTTAACATTGAAGTGACTGAGCAAACAGCAACTGAATTCAACAGATCTTGATCATCTACTACAAGGAATTACGACAAGCGTTTGAACGTTGGTTAAAGAAATAACACATACATATACAGTACAAGTAAAGTTCAAGATAACAAAACATTTTACAATAATAATTTTTAAACTTATACAAGTACAACATGTTAAATAAGCTTGCCGAACACGCGATTCTATAAACGCTTCAATTAACATAGAATCATTAGAAGACAGGGTTGCAGGACAGCAGATCTATGTTAGGAACCGATAAGAAGTGATAAGCGCCCCAGTGCCAACAAGACAACATGGTACTATGACAAGTATTGTTTCAAAAGAGAAGTGCAAAGCCCGTGGTTAGGTCGGGATATGGCGCTCAAAACTATAATTTACCTGTAGGTGGCCGAAAAGTGCCATTAGAAGGTGTAAGGCCTGGAGTGGTCGTTGTAGTGGGTCCTGGAGTGGTCGTTGTGGTGGGACCACGAGTTGTGGTGGGTCCTGGAGTGGTCGTTGTAGTGGGTCCTGGAGTGGTCGTTGTGGTGGGACCACGAGTTGTGGTGGGGCCTGAAGTGGTCGTTGTTGTTGGGCCAGCACTCACTGCTAGCGGACAGTAAGGGTTGTTATAGGCCCAGTCGCACGTTTGAAGGTTGTTGTCAAAGATCAAACCTGCAGGCATAATCATGATGTTGATGGAACAAGAATAAGAAGAACAAGAAAAACAAGAAGAAGAAGAAGAAGCAGACAATGATGCTGTGAAAACAACACCAAGAGTTACACTGTATGGATATCCTGACTATGGATTTTCAAGTTTTCAAGACCGTTAATGCGTCATGCACTGTTTACAAATAACTAACAGTGAACCATTTTCTTTGTTTTAAATACATGTTCCGTAATGGTACAAGAGTAAGGGTTAAGTTATCGGTTTTATAGATACTGGCCCCAACCCCACCATTAATACATTCCAGCGCCTGTGGAAACTGTGTGAACTTCGGGGCCAGTAATAACAATCATGGGACATTCGTGCATCCTTTAACTGACAGTTTATATAATAGCGCTCATTACTTTAATTTACATCATTTTGATGATGATGATGATGATGATGATGATGCATGGTGATGACAATGATGATGATGGTGATGATGATGATGGCAATGATGATGATGATGGTGATGATGATGATGATGATGATGATGATGATGATGATGATGATGATGGAGGTAATACACATTGCTGCGATCGGTAGAAAGTATCGCCAAAACTCCCGCTAGCAGCAGGTGAAATATTCCCTCCATCCCTTCAAAGTATACTTTGGGCTCGCTGCTAGCCGCGGATGCGAACCGCAGTGTTTAAAAGTGACGGAAAGAGCGGAATATTGGTACAAGGGTTCGGGTAAGGGTTAGTTGTAGATCTATCCCTAGCCCTTGCCCTAACCCTTTTCTCTACAAAAATGCTCTTGGTCCGTCCCAAAAACCCATTTGCCTTCTTGGATTCTTAAATTGTATGAAACCAAGTGAGGACACTATCCGGCATCAATAAACGGTTCGAAAAGATTCTCAAAGGGTTCGTAAAAGACAGTTGACCTAGAAACAAATACAGCGTGACCTAATACGTCGCCTAGAGAAGTCGCAAGTTACTGTTCCGTTTGTAGTCTGCGCGACACTGTAACTGAGCAGGCTGCTAACCTCGCCAAAGTATCCCGACAAGGGACATACTTTGGCCTGCTGCTCAGCGCGTGCCTGGAGTATACTTTCTTTCGATCGTTGCTATGCGCAATGGGCCATGGGTGGATGATGATGATGATGATGATGATGATGATGATGATGATGATGATGATGATGACTTGTGACTCGCACAAACCTGCAGGGCAGTTGTTTTGAGCAGTAGGCTGGCCACCCATGCATAGGAAATAGGTTGCGCCCTGTGTCTGAGAGTTGCACGTATAGGTGCCGTCAGCTTTGCCTTGACAAGGGTTGGAGTTTCGGACCACTCCTGAGCGACGAGAGTGGAAGAAGGGAGGGGACAAATCATATTTGTCAAATCAACCAAATCAAACATATTTCAAACCAATAACCGAAAACATGTCAGATTTATTCATTTAAATTTAACTTCTATTCACATTTCTGATTTCAGACAAACAAACAAAAAGAATTAAAGAAAAACTTTAGCCTTCCTCCCTCCTCCCCCCCCCCCCCAAAAAAAAATGTCTGTTTAAGGTAACATTAAAAAAAAAAGGGTTGGAAGGATCATTAAAAAAATAATAATTTTTTTCCATGTTCCGTGCGATTATTTTTGGCTTTTTTCAATTTTTGTTTTTAAAAAGATACTTCCCCTTCCCCCTCCCCTCCCAAAGTTTAGGGTCGGGCCAGAAAATTAGGGTCGGTCGGGATACCGTAAACAGACATATTTTTTAATTTTTGGCCTTAGTTAAAAAAAAGAACAGAAACAAAAAAGACTGATTCAAGAAGATTAATCAGCACTTACAACAATGATACTGGCAACGTAATGAATGCTGTGTTTGTGTTTTGTTTATTTTCACTTTATCGAAGTCACACATAGGTACAAACAATACAGAATGATTGTTTTCTTCTTACAACAAATAGACTTTGTGTTTCCTTTTGACTAAGGCACACGTGTGTGACCGAATCAAACAAAGAAATGTTGTGTTGATTTGTCAGCATGTGTTACACATGGACTTGGTCTCTCAAACAAATAAAAAGTTTGGGGTAGGAACTGACCTTTGTAGGTTAGAGTAGCAAGCCCTTGTAGACTATTTGCAGAAAGTAAATTGGTGTAACATCTTGGGATTAAAAAATCCTCTCCCAGCGCCGACAGAGTTAGTCAGAAATGAGAGGAAGCCAGGTAGATAAAAGGCAAGTGCCCGCCCTCGCCGCTCATCGGGTCGAGAAATGACGGCTAAACAATAGTTGGCGGTTTTGGCGAACACAGAGAGTGAGTGAGTGTGTGTGTGCGCGTGCGCGTGTGTGAGAGAGAGAGAGAGAAAGAGGGAGGGAAAGAGAGAGTGAGAGAGAAAGATTATCGGCCACACATGCGCCAGCGGTTCGAATTACCCAGGATGGCGGCCTGGCGTGCCGATAAATATAACATGACCCTACTATTTAGACATCGCAGTGCAGGATCCATACCTATCTGGCCTATTTGCACCCCACCCCACTCCACACCCCCCCCCTCCCCCCATTTTCCTCCTCCTCACACCCCTTGTCGCCCATTCCCCCTTTTATTTGGCTAAAACAGAACGAAAACAAAAAAAAAAAACGAACCACAACCTTTCCTGTCCTTTACAAAATTATTTGTTGTTGAATCAAATAAAAGGACGGAGTGTTCAAAGTTCCTACTCCTTCGGACAAAGAATATGGCCTCCCTGCAGATCCTAGAGTAGCGTCCCCTGTTAGTCGCAGCAAAGAATCATGGTACCGCCAGTACGGTGAATAATCAAACCTCACAAATATCTCACCATACATGCAATGCCGAGGACATACTTTGCTTCCATTCTCAAGTGATCTTCCTCCGTACGCCATACATTTCTCTCGATGGCGAGTGTCTTTAGCGTGCTACGCTGGCGACAGCTTGCCTTTCTTAGCGTGTCAAGGGATCTATTCTCAAAGTCTGCGGCTGCATGTTGTCAGGGACATGCTGCTTAAGCTTGCCACTCTGGTGTCAGAGAAACTTCTCTTAACAGGAAAAAACGGTAAACACCCCCCCCCCCTCCCTCTCCCACTCCCCGAAGATAACCGTTCCTACCTGTAGGCGGTGTGTTCTTTGTTGTTGTTGTTGTTGTTTGAGGTGACGCTGTCGTTGTAGTCTTTTTAGTTGGTTGAAGCGACTCTGTCGGGGCTGTGATGCTTCCCGGGCAGTTGTAGTTGGGATTTGTATAGGTGCACGTCTGTACATGTACAACATTATCAAACAGTCATTAACCTGCGGCATACGACCGGGGCATGTTTGAACACAAATCATTTCATTATTTGTTTTAATATACCGCACCTAATTAGGTAACTAAATAATTACAAATTCGATATGGCTTCAGTATTTGAATATTAATGTATTCATCCAAATAAGATGTACTACTACTACTACTACTATTACTACTACTACTACTACTACTACTACTACTACTACTACTACTACTTACTACTACTACTACTACTACTACTACTACTACTACTACTACTACTACTACTACTACTACTACTACTACTAGGGCCTACTACTAAATCCTTATTACTGTGTTAGGTTTGAAATCCACAGATCGGTTTAAATAACTAGTATGTCGTATTGTGTATGTGTGTGTGTGTGCGTGTGTGTGTGTGTGTGTGTATGTGTGTGTGTGTTTATCCACCTCCCTCCCACCAGCGCTGCGATCATGCCCGTCGGCGTGGAGATATTTACGCGCTTTATAAATTATTCATTCATTCATTCATTCGTTCCTTTTCTCTCTCCATGGTGAATGGAACAGGTTTGAATGGTTGTCATCTTGATGACTAAATCGTGATTACAAATTAAAGACAATAGGATACTATTATACAAAAGTAAATCAAAGTTATGGATAAAAAACCCAAAACAAAACAAAAACATTGAAGGTGTGACCTGTAGAGCGTTGTCGAAGACGAGGGTGGCTGCACAAGGGAATTCTTCAAATCTGCCTACAGCAAAACAATAGAAAAATTTGTGCCCATTTGTTGCAGGGTCGCACACGTATTTCCCCTGGTTGGTGGCCTCACTGCAAGGGTTGGCATGAAGAAGCGTCACCGATGACGCCATCAGCATGATGCAAAGTCCAAAGTACGTCATCTTTATTGAAACAAAACAAAAAAAAATCATAATTTATATTATAATTATTTATACAGGTATTCATAAAAATGGACTGAACACAAAACACACATCCAATCAACGAGTCAGGCAAGCAAGCTGAAGCATGCAAGCAAGACGTCACTCCTTCAAACACTCTGTTCTCCAATCAATAAACCAAAGTGTTCTCAACATTGATTCGTCAGACTGTCGTAACAATATTTTATGTCATAGTGTTCTACTAGGTGTAGTCGTTAGTTGAAACCTTTAATAGGAGAAAAGCGTAAGGTCCCAAGGACCTGTCTTACAGATAGTCCTTCGTAAACAATTCAGAACAAAATTATTAACTTAAAATTAAGAGAATGCGAGAGAGAGAGAGAGAGAGAGAGAGAGAGAGAGAGAGAGAAGGTTGAGGGGAGGAGGGAGGTAATTATTATTATTATTATTAACTAAATTTGGGGGGTCAAAGTTAATATATATTTTTTGTGCCGAAAATGGTTCGGCCGTAGCCGGTAGGGGTGGTACGGCCCTGACACATACATACACACACAATGATGCTGAATGATTAGTATATACGCATAATTAGTTGGTGGAAAATGAAGAAGGCAGAGGAATAGGCACACGAAGAAGAAGTAGTAGAAGATGGAAGTGTAGAATGTAACGGCTCTACAACTCTATATCTAAATCTACTTCTAACTTCGTGTTTACTGTAGGAGCATTTTCGTTTAAAAGTGAATCGGAACCTTTGATCACAAAAAAAAACAGTTATAAAATTAATGTCGAATTCATGTTAAGAGATTAAAATTCTGCTTATATTGTAGCAATTATTGTTTTAATTTAATTTATTTATTTTGCAAAGTTTGAGCAAATGTCGATAGATGAGATAGGAGATGAAGAATGGTAGACCTACTCAAGAATTGAAGGAAGAAAAGAGTCAGGAAAGAGGATACAGATCTACATTTAGAAAGACATGAAAGTAAGGGAAACCAAATGCAATGGAAAGTCAGGTCCAACCTGTCAAGAAAACAAAATGAATGTAGCGTTCTGTTCTGATTCATTAAGATCTTCGTGGCTATGGTATGCTCTAAACGACCAATCCTGCTGCAAAATTAATGATGTTTTAAAAACAGAAGGCAGATGACGTTTAATTAAGTCTACGTTCTTGACAAGAAAACTTTTCCCTCAACATCATCACATGTTTCTTCCGTCACTTTATTTCCGCCTGCAAATTTTTAAATTGAGAGAGAGAGAGAGAGAGAGAGAGAGAGAGAGAGAGAGAGAGAGAGAGAGAGAGAGAGAGAGAGAGAGAGAGAGAGATGTTAACACGGAAACAAGCATGAAAGAAGTGAAAAAATGTGTTTGAACTCGCACTTGCATTCTGTGGGCAATGGTTACGACACTCACAGTTATGTAGGTTTGACTGTGTGAAAGACATTTGTGTGTTCCCCTAAAAATGTACTCTAAAGGTGGGAAGAAAACAGAAGAGAAAGGAAAGAAAGAAAGAAAGAATGAATGAATAAAAGAAAGAAATAATGAAAGAAATAAAGGGAAAAAAGAAAAATAGAAAGAAAGAAAAGAATGAGAGAGAACTAAACAACGAAATAAAAGAATATAAGCAAAAAGAAAGTAAGATAGAATGAGAGAGAACTAAAGGGCGAAAGAAAGAAAGAAGAAAGAAAGTAAAGAAAGAAAGAATGAGAACTCAAGAAAGTAAAGGAAAAAATAAGGAAAGAAAGAAATGCAAAAAATAAAAAATAATAAAAAGAGAGAGAGAGAGAAGAGAACTAAAGAAAGAAAGGAAGAAAAGAAATGCTAACAAGAAAGAAAGAGAACGAAGGAGGAGGAGGAGAAGAAAAAGAAAAAAAAGGAGAAGAAGAAGAAGGAGAAGAAGAAGAAGAAGGAGGAGGAGGAGGATGAGGAGGAGGAGGAGGAGGAGGAGAAGAAGAAGAAGAAGAAGAAGAAGAAGAAGAAGAAGAAGAAGAAGAAGAAGAAGAAGAGGAAGAAGGTCAAAACTGACCTTTCTAAGAAAAGAAAAAGAAGAAAAAATAAGACCCAGAAAGGAACACACATACAATTAAATAAAACTAAAATACAACAACCAACCCAGAATAAAGAGCGAAAGAGAGAAAGGACGAGACCTTTGATCTTTGAAATGTTTATTTATTGGATAAAATGTTTACAACCGAACTGAAGTTTTGAAAACACAACTATTTAAATGTTTGGTCCGGAAAGCTAAACATGTCCATTATGAAAAAAGCTGAAAGCTGGAGAGATAAAAAAAAAAAAGTACACGATGATGACAAATCAGACGAGGAAAAAACTTACCTTGTGGGTAAACGCAGCAGGACGGTGCGAGGGGCAGTAACTATTGTTTTGTTGCTCTTTAGCCAAGAGACAACCACGGAGGTGCATGCCACACAGTTGATAATAACGCGTTCTACGTGCGTCGGTATCTGTTATATATATACCCTCTTGTTCCTAGTACAAAACAATCCATGATTAATGAGAAAGGATGTGCTCCGATAACTGCCCCGAGGGAGGGAAGACAGGAGGGGGGAGGGGGTTGGAAGATAATATTTGGCAGCGTGTGGGAGGGGCGGGGGGAGGTGGAGGATGGGTTGGGAGTGGGAAGGGGAAGGGGGGTGAGGGGGAAAGATGGGGGGTAAATTAAAACTGGTCAAAGGGTGGAGAAGACAGGAAAATCCAGTGTCTCAAATTGAGAATTGCTCAATCGACATGGTAAGTTGGCAGGTCAAAGCTGGAGGAGTTACGTGGCAGTGGCGGTGGTGCGAAGGGAGGGACGGAAGAGAGGGGTTGGAAACTAGGCTCTCAGTATATTACGTTAAAGGGACCCAAGGCGAAGACTTGCTTTACTGTTGTCCGAAATGAGTTCACCATTAAATTTGCCTTGTTATGACATTAAACAAGGACAAAGTGGCCATCCTTTTTGCTCACACCAAACCGCAAAAGTTTGAAATTTCTATTTCTGTTCTGACAGGGAGTTATTCCCCCTTGTTTAACGGTACACCAGTATCAAAACCGCGTGACCTTTGACCTATTTCTGAAGGAAGCACGCGGTTTCAAAATTGCGTCCTTAATGTAAGAGGCAGGGTAGGGTCCATTGTATCAAGCTAAAAAAGAAAACTCAAACTAATATCCTTACCGAGCAACTCTGTTATGGGTTCTCTCTTTTAACGGGTTTGGTAGATGATTTTCTTACCGCTAGAACGGTAGTTATTAATAAGCAATTGTCAACTTGTACAGCGTGAACATAAACCAATTAATAATAATAATAATAATAATAATAATAATAATAATAATAATAATAATAATAATAATAATAATAATAATAATAATAATAATAATAATGGATGCTATAAACGCGCTTTTCCCCATATCAATCAGGCTCAAAGCGCGGCGATCTGTACCAACATACACGCACATGAACATAAACATTGTCAACTTGTAAACCTTGTCTGAATAAAACAAACTAAAAAACAAAACAAAGCAATACTTTAGAAATAATTTTTTGGGGGGTTGTAAATTTATTATTTTCAGTGGGCAACAAAGTAAATGTTAAGAGGCTCTGTGGCGGGGGCGTGGTCACCAGGGGTCTCGTTAGCCTAATGAGGACGGACACAGACGAGGTGTGGTGACGTTAAGGCTTTTGCAAAACTGACATGCGCCCCGCCGCACCAATGAAAGTAATTTAAGCGGTTCTATCTTCACTCAGTCCGGTTCAATAACGTTGAAAGTGGGATCATCGTAGCTCGCCTTAGTTGTTGTAGCTTCAATGGTCGGCCGTGGTCGATACGTGTAGGCATGTAGGTAGGGCAGAGAGAAAGGGGATGTTGAGAGCGGCTGGTAGCAGTGTTTAGTGCATAGCCTATAGGCATGAGCTCCGTGCACTTTAAAAACGACACGTATAATTTATTACTTTATGTTGAAAGGTCCCGGTATGCTACTGCGTTGGCATTTGATATACAATTTTTAGACTATTGCGTACGTGATATGTTTCTGCATTGAATGCTGTTTGGCCAAAATATACTATATCGCATGAACATACTTATTGTTATGTGCAAATGAAGACATTTAATGCCGTTCTGTAAGGTGTTCAAAATGTCCTCTTGTCAATGACGACAACAAAATAATCATCTTATTACGGATGTATCAGTCAAGGCAAGGCAAGTTTATTCCAGAAAAAACCTATTAAGGGCACATGGACTTGGTTAAAATGATATACTCAAACATGCAAAATAATTAATTATATAACATTTTAAATTTTTTAAATCAAAACTATTTATGTACACAGAGGGATTGCGGGGAGGGGGGAGGGTGAGCGATTGAGAGGGGAAAAGAAGAAAAAAGAAATTGTATGGGGATAGCAACTAGAAATCATAACTAACAATAAAATTTAATCTAAACTCATCAAAGACAAACTACTGAAATTGTTTTTGTTAAACACAACCTGTAAATATCAGAACTAGAATAAGTTTTAAATTGGGATAACAACGTTACAATTGTTTAATTATTTATTTCATTAGACTTACAAGCTTTAATAATACTGACTTTTTATTAGATGACAATAATTCTTGAAATTTGATGGCATTGGGATATTTATAATAATATGATTTTAATAATGCTCTTCTCGAGTTACAAAAAAAAAATAAAATTAATGTGAGCACAAAAATAAATAATGAAACTCGTCACCAAGATCGCCACTATTACAATTTTGACGTACACGTTTGTGTCCTTGAATGTTAAAATAGCTGCCTCTCTGCACTGGCATTCTGTGGTTAAGTGTCCTAAACTTTAGAACAGATATTGCAAGATTTGTTGGTAGAACATGCAAATATTTTTCAAATCAAATCAAAATCCAATTTCTAGTAACGTTCGCTTAGTCTCTGCATCTTATATCTTGAACAACCGATAAGTCGCCAAGTCGCATTCCTTTTTTAATATGCTTTTGTTTATCTTATCGTTCTCTTATCGTTCTCTTATCGTTCTCTCTCCTCCCCTCCCCTCATTCCATTCCTCCTCTAACCTTTTTGGGCGTTTCTTTTGTAGACCTACCTTTTATACCCACCCTACGACCCACCCGTTAGACGAATTATTTGCTGTACTTCTAGTACAAATGTCATGTTTAACCACGTCTTCTCCCGCCCCGTCCCATGGATTTGTTCTGTATTTTCCAAGGCACGGTGCAAGGAGGCAGAAGGAGAGGGAGACAGAAAAAGAGGTGGGAGGACAACATTCGAGAATGGACTGGTTTGGCACTGAACGAAGCCATGAGGTTTGCTGAGGACTGAGAAAGATGGGGTACGCTGGTTAAACGATCATGTGTGGTACCCCTACGACCTTTGATTTACGGGATAGGATAGGATAGGATAGGATAGGATAGGATTGATTGTTTTAATGACTTTTTATCTTTGAATGTGAATTGCCGATTTTCGTTGCAGTGATTTGCATGCTTGGATTTATGTGTGACATTTCGTATTTTTGCATGTTACATTTGCTGCTATTTGTAATTTACATTAATACTAGTACAGAAGGCGGAATCAACTAGAAATTCTTTTTTCGTGTTTGAAATGTAGGTTGACTGCATCCAACACCATTATTAAAAAAAAAGTAAATTATGTAACGCGCTTGAGTTTCCATGAGAAAGACAAGCGTGCTTTTTTTAATGGAGTTATATAATAATAATTTACTACTACTACTACTACTACTACTACTACTACTACTACTACTACTACTACTACTACTACTACTACTACTACTAAATTATTATTATTATTATTATTATTATTATTATTATTATTATTATTATTATTATTATTATTATTATTATTATTATTATTATTATTATTACCGAGGACAGAAAATAAGTGATCCTGAAAGAAAGAATTGACGGACTATTTATAAAATCCCAAAGTGACAGTCCGCCAGAATAGTCACTTGCGCGTTTAACAACTTGCACACATAGTGAAATCGATATTTTTGTTTTGTTCATAGATTGCATGAGAGACAGTGCATACTTGACAAAGTTTTTACGGAGCTATGGAAAATGTGGAGAGATAGGTAAGAAAAAGGTCAAATTTAATGGTCGCCCGACTCGGTAAATGAGCGGAGAGTTTAGAGTCGTCCGAGCGAATTGAATACGTTCGCTTATGATGAAATTATACGTTTATGTCGCCTGTAAGGTTTTGGACTGATACACCCCATTGTGACCTGTAAAGTCCACCCTTAAACCTGCACTTCCTCCCACACCCATGTGCTTGCACCCCCAAACTCCTCTCTATACCCACTCCATTCCCCACCATCCTTACCTTTGGTTTGAATATTGATGACAATGCAATAAATGTAGCCTACCTTCAAAGACTTAGAAAATGAGTTTTACTTTTTTTAGATGTCCACATTTGGGTGTTAATCGAAATATAGCTGCTTAAAAGATTTTTCCCAATGCATTGAAATGTTGGTCCTTTCTTTTCCACAAAGCATAAGACTACCCTGCTTTAAACTGGCTAGGTTTATGAAAATAATAATGGATTCCTTCAGAAATAATAATGATAGTAACAATTGTAATAATTTCAAGCAATAATATTGTAAATATTTTAAAACACACCCATCCGGTGTCAGTTAATTCCAACTTAAGTCTCCCCCCTCCACCCCTCACCGTCACCCCCCAAAAAAACATTTTCGTGTGTGAGTGCGTGCGATTTGTGATCAGGTGTGGAAACTTGTAGTGTTCTTGTCATGTTGCGTGATAATAAGGAATGTGTTATTGCGAATGTTAGAATGTTAGAGTGTGAGTTTAATTTTTGGGGTAATATATGCACGTATTGCCTTTCGCGTGTTCCATTATTACTGTTTCACTTTAAAAAAAAAAATTGTATCCACGTGCCCCAAGCGGTTTTATGGAATAAAACAGTTTTGACTTGACTTGATAACATAGATCCTACAAAATAAGCAGCACGTGTTACGTAGGTATTTAGGCTGGTTAAAGCGAAGGAGCTGGAAGATTATAAGCAGCACGTGTTACGTAGGTATTTAGGCTGGTTAAAGCGAAGGAGCTGGAACCTACGAAATAAGCAACACGTGTTGCGTAAATATTTAGACTGGTTAAAGCGAAGGAGCTGGAACCTACGAAATAAGCAACACGTGTTACGTAAATATTTAGACTGGTTAAAGCGAAGGAGCTAGAACCTACGAAATAAGCAACACGTATTACGTAGGTATTTAGGCTGGTTAAAGCGAAGGAGCTGGAACCTACAAAATAAGCAACACGTGTTACGTAGGTATTTAGGCTGGTTAAAGCGAAGGAGCTGGAACCTACGAAATAAGCAACACGTGTTACGTAAATATTTAGACTGGTTAAAGCGAAGGAGCTGGAACCTACGAAATAAGCAATACGTGTTACGTAAATATTTAGACTGGTTAAAGCGAAGGAGCTAGAACCTACGAAATAAGCAACACGTATTACGTAGGTATTTAGGCTGGTTAAAGCGAAGGAGCTGGAACCTACGAAATAAGCAACACGTGTTACGTAGGTATGTAGGCTGGTTAAAGCGAAGGAGCTGGAACCTACGAAATAAGCAGCACGTGTTACGTAGGTATTTAGGCTGGTTAAAGCGAAGGAGCTGGAACCTACGAAATAAGCAACACGTGTTACGTAGGTATTTAGGCTGGTAAAGCAAAGGAGCTGGAAGATTATAAGCAGCACGTGTTACGTAGGTATTTAGGCTGGTTAAAGCGAAGGAGCTGGAACCTACGAAATAAGCAGCACGTGTTACGTAGGTATTTAGGCTGGTTAAAGCGAAGGAGCTGGAACCTACGAAATAAGCAACACGTGTTACGTAGGTATTTAGGCTGGTTAAAGCGAAGGAGCTGGAACCTACGAAATAAGCACCACGTATTACGTAGGTATTTAGGCTGGTTAAAGCGAAAGAGCTGTAAGATTAAACGCTAAGGGAGGGAGCGGGGGGTAGCATACGTAATGTGAAGGAGGGAATTCGACATTTCAAAGCAAAATGCTGAGATGTATAACGGAAAGTGGGTGGAGCTACATGGTTATACGCAAAACCAAAAGGGAGAGTATGGGAGAGAGAGAGAAGGATGGAGGAGAGAGAGAGAGAGAGAGAGAGAGAGAGAATTAATGGCGGAGTATGGGGAGTGGGCCCATGTGCACTGAAGGATTATATCAATGGTGCATTTTTTGAATATTTAAAAATATAAAATCTAAATACAGGCCCCCGGGGTGGTCGGACTTTAATAGCACAGTGAACCAGAAAGTTGATTTGTGATTGCCATATCGTTGTCATTGCATTCTCTTAGAAGTACCTTTGCTTTTGTGATAAACAGATGTTGCCTGGGGCCAGTAGAAGAAGTGTGGGAGAATAATATATAGCTTTACATCCACTCACCTTCTCCTCTGTTTGTCACCCTGTCTTCCTGTCTGCTTAGTGTTTGGCAGCTAGCTCAGATCTAAAGGTGGCTTATTTGTTTCATTGGCAAAATAACCTTTGGAATATTTAATATATTTCTCTTGATACACTAAATTTACAATTTGTCAAGACGTCTGATAAAATTATAATTGCTGACAAATCAAAATAAAATAATCTACATAAAATAGCAGAGTTTTGTCAGTCAAAAAAAACCACCCATCAATAATAAACCTATACTGATCTGAATTTGTTTATACATGTGACGGAGTTGGAGGCGACTAGTCACACTTGGGAGATGTTGTCCCCCTTGAGGCTGACAGAGAGAGTTCGTTTCCCTTGTTTTTAATGTTGTGCACAATCCTTGGGTGTGTGCTTGAACCCATGGATGATGCAGGACAAGGCGACACGGCATATATTCTCCCCGCCTGATACTTCATCTTCCGCTTGATGCCTCACCCTGTTGCTGTTTTGTTGTTACTTCAGTACACAAGCATAGCCACCTCTTTGTATGAATGAACTTTAGTACACAAGCATAGCCACCTCTTTGTATGAATGAACTTTAGTACACAAGCATAGCCACCTCTTTGTATGAATGAACTTTAGTACACAAGCATAGCCACCTCTTTGTATGAATGAACTTTAGTACACAAGCATAGCCACCTCTTTGTATGAATGAACTTTAGTACACAAGCATAGCCACCTCTTTGTATGAATGAACTTTAGTAAATGATGTCTCAATGTCTTTTGAACTACACCTTTATTGTATTGTTACTATTCGTGTCCATTGCTGCAAATGTTCGTTTCGCTTCTTGCTGCCCCATTGTATATTTTTGGACATTGTATAATATTTTTTGAGAAATTGTGAAGTGTGCGTTGTTGTATTTTGTTTGTGTTGTTGTTGTTTTTCCTTCATTGTGATTACTTGTTGTGTTACGATTGATGAATAATTGTATGCCGTTCGGGTTTCCATGAATATTTATATGTATACCGCACCCCCCAATTATCCCTCTTCTTTGGCTAAAACGCCCCCTCCCTCCCTCCCTCCCTCCCTGTGCATATAGCCTTTTGCTTATATGTGTATTGTTTTATTATATGTTCAGAAATAAACGGAGAAACTGTTTAAAAAAAATCAAAGTTCAAAGCTTTTGGGGTTAAACAGGGCTTAACTGTCGGCCGGCAGTCTATGCAGGCTTATGGCAGTGACCTGCAGAGAGTGTGATGGCACTAGTAGCCGGTGTAATGTTTGAGAAGTAATCCTGTTCTGCCCCCTCCCACCATTAAAAGTACTCCACCGCTTTGCAGGACAACTGTTTTTTGAATGCATCTTTCGAGTGATAATGAAAAACACAAAAACAAATCGGGTTTGTTGGTGTTTCCATGGTAGGTGGCAGAGAGTCGGGAGTGAAGTACTCCTCTCGGGAACATATCAAATCTATCCTATCCCTATCCTATCCCGTAACTCGAGAGGTCGTAGGGGCACCACAGATGATCGTTTAACCAGCGCACTCCATCTTTCTCTGTCCTCAGCAACCCTCAGTGTCAAACCAGTCCATTCTCGAATGTTGTCCTCTCACCTCTTTTTCGGTCTCCCTCTTCGTCTACCTTCTTGCACTGTGCCTTGCAGTATGGTCTTTGCAAGGCCTGATGATTTAATGACGTGGCCGTACCATCGGAGTTTCCGTTTCTTAACCACTGTGAGCAGGTCATCATGTTGTCCAATGGCTTGGGTGATGGTCTGTCGGACTTTGTCGTTGGTGATTTGCTTGGAAATGCCCAGAAGTCTTCTGTAGCACCTCATCTCCATGCTTTGTATTCTTCGTTGTATATCTGCTGTGAGGGTCCGTGTTTCGCAAGCGTATAGGAAGATGGAGATGACAAGGGAGCGCAGCAGTCTTACCTTTGAATGTAGACTGATGGTCCTGTCTTTCCAAATGGGCTTCAACCTTGCCAGGCAGCAGTTGTTTGTGCGATCCTGGAGAGGACTTTCTATCGGGACCCATTCTGTTACAATGGCTCCTAAATATTTGAAGCTATACACTGTGTTGAGGGATTGACCTTGGACTTTGATGTCCGTATTGATGTCATTGGTGTGGTTGGTCATCATTTTGGTCTTCTCTGCATTTATTTCCATTCCATAGGTTTCGGAGGTGGTGTCAAACCTCTTTACCAGCTGCTCAAGTTCTTGTTCCTCTCCATCCAATCCATCAATCTCATCCGCAAAACGAAGGTTAGAGATTGCTCTACCCCTTATGCTTACTGTGCCTTCGTGATCTGCAATGCTGACTGTGCCTTCGTGATCTGCAAGGGCATCTGACATAATGCGCTCTAGGAAAATGTTAAAGAGTGTTGGAGAGAGTTGGCATCCTTGACGCACACCAATTGTTGTTCTGAAACAGTTTCCGATGGCGCTGTTGTGGAGGACTGCACTGGTAGCCTTGTCATACAAGCTTTTGATGACTTCTATAATTTTAGGGCTGATGTTGTACACTCTCATGGTTGCCCACAGTGCTGATGCCAGACTCGGTCAAACGCCTTCTTGAAGTCTACAAACACATGATATAGATGTTGTTGGTGCTGTAGGAATTTCTCGTAGATTATTCTGAGGTTGGAAATCTGTTCAGTGGTACTGCGCCCTGCCCTGAATCCTGCTTGTTATTCAGCTATGGTTTGTTCAGCTTGGGGTTTCAACCTGTTGAGTATTATTTTCAGGAGGACCTTGCTGGGATGGCTGATGAGGCTGATGGTGCGGTAATTTTCACACTCCTGAAGGTTACCTTTTTTGGGGAAGAGTGATGACAAGCGACTGGGTCCATGGTTTAGGCCACACCCCACTCTGCCAGGCCTTGTTACAGAAAATGGTGAGGGCGTCAATCATCGCTTCTCCTCCTGCTTGAAGCAGTTCGCGGGTATGTTGTCCACTCCCGCTGACCTCCCTTTCTTTAGCGATTGCACCACTGCCTCAACTTCCTCTCGGAGAATTGGGAGGATCTCTTCCTCTTCTCTGTTCTCGGGGTATGCTAGAACTGATGGATCTCCGTTTGGTGTGTGGTTGTAAAGGTCAAAGCAGTACTCTGTCAATCTGTCCAAGACTTCTTGTTCTTCTGTAAGGCATAATTATGCCAGTCTTGCTTTGGAACGTGGAGAACTTGGGCTGGTTAACACTTGTCAGTCGCTTCACAGTCTGATAGGCCTTCTTGCTGTTGTTCTTGTTCAGACTGTTCTCTATTTCCTGGCATTGATCTTCTATTCAGTTCTCCTTTGATGTGCGCATGCCTTTTCGGATGTCATTGTTGATTTTTCGATAGGCATCAGCTGCCTGTGAGGTGTTTTTTCTTCTTTTTTATCTCTCTTCGTTTATCACACAGGTCCAAAAGTTCAGGTGTGATCCACGGCTTCTTTTTGGCGGATGTTTGCCAAGGATCTCCGTGGCGGCATCTGTCACAGCTAAGTTGAAGGTGTGGTCATGGTGTTGACATATACTTCACCAGCTCCCAAAATGAGCAGTGGTGCAAATTTCCCTCCAATTGTGGCCTGAAATATTTCTGCCACCTCCGGGTCTTGCAGTTTGTTCAGGTCGAACTTCAGTCTCGTGCACTTTGCTGTGTTTACTCTCTTCAAGGGGAGCCGGAAAGAAAGACATCATCACGAGATCGTGGTCACTTCCGATGTCTGCTCCTGGAAAAATGCGTGTCCTGCCAATGTTTATGCTTGATCTGAAGCGTTTCTTGACCATGATGTAGTCGATCTGGTTGTGATGCTCCCCGCCCGGACTGTGCCATGTCCATCGTCTGCATATTTTGTGGAGACCAAGCGTGTTTGCCAATATCAGATTGTTGTATCTGGCAAACTCCACCAGCCTCAGACCCCTGTCATTTGTCTCGTTGTTGCAGTGGGCTCCACATGTGTCTCCCCAGTTGTGATGCGCATCTTGGCCAACCTTGGCATTCCAGTCGCCTTGCACTATGATTATGTCCTTTTTCGGCACTTGGTCAAAGACAGCCTGTAGATTTTCATAGAAATCCTCCACTTTGCAGTCGTCATAGTCTGATGTTTGGGCATAGACCTGGATGATGGTGATGTTGAAAGGGGCTGCTCTCAGACGAATGGTAATTAGTCTACTGGAGACTGGGCGGCAACCCATGACAGTGGCTAGAATGTTCTTGTGGCCTAAGAATCTAACGCCGTGTTCGTGCCTGTCATCTCTACAGCTAAAATAAAGCTTGTGGCCATTGTCGGTCGTTGTTCCACCCAGGCCTTTCCAACGCAGTTTACTGATACCTAGAACATTCCATCCATAGTGGTCCAGCTCGTGGGCCAGTTCTTCTAGTCTTCCTTCCGCAGTTAGGGTCCTGACATTCCAGGTTCCTATGACGATGTTATTTCTGGTGCGGATCTTGCTAAGTTGTCCATCAGTAGCACACTTATTACCTCCGTCCTGGTGGCCAACGGAAGGCGCGGTCCTTGTTGACCCGGGCGACGACCGATCCAGTATGGAGTGAATGGTTGTATTCATCATGCAGTGTGTCTGAGGCAAGAAAGACCTGGCAATCCACAGCCAATTACCACGAATACAGTGTGGCTCGTATTGGCCCCGAGCACGTGGCTGTTGAACCTATAGTAGCATGAGGTTCTTCCGTCCTGGCCGGTGATTTCTGTGTAGAAGGCTTTCGTCCAGTGATGCCGTGCTTACATCACCCCTGTTAGTCGCCTCTTACGACACGCCGGGAAACGTTGGGTCTATTCTATTCAGTGCCAGAACCCACAGGGCATACAAAATAGACATATCAAAATGCCTTGTTATTAATTTATTTTTTAAAAATTATTATTATTATTATTATTATTATTATTATTATTATTATTATTATTATTATTATTATTATTATTATTATTAATTAATTAATTAATTAATTAATTAATTAATTAATTAATTAATTTATCTTCTTCAAATTGGTACTTAAAAAGTTACAAAGCGTAGACAGTAAGGCAATAAAATTAGCTTTAGGAGTGCCTATTCATACAAAAACTACAGAAGCATATAAACTTGCAGGAATTATGAACTTAGATGAATATAGGAGAATATCTTGTGCGAAATATATAATCAGAGCTAAAGCTGTAAACAATAGTACAGATGAAGAGATTAGTATTAGATCGGATGTAGATTTTCCAAAACATGCCCAAAAGGTGCACTCTTTTCAAACAATAGCAACATATACTAAAGATCTTATTCAGTTAGATTTAACACATATTGATAATTTATGTAAGGATACAATATCACCAGTACCTCCATGGGAACTTGAAACAGCACATTATGATATACATTATTGTAATGAAAAAAAGAGTCAAAATCCTAATCTTATTGCAGTTGCAGTTCGGAATCATTTATGTGAAAAATATTCAGAAAAATTAAAAGTATACACTGACGGATCTGTTTTAGAAACAGGGGAAACAGGAGCTGCTTTTGTTATACCAGATTTGAAAATATTAGAATCATTTTATATAGGAAAGGGTTATTCTATTTTTACTGCGGAATTAATTGCTATATTAATGGCTCTAAATAAAATTTCTAGTTTATGTCTGAATATATTTAGTATAGTTCTATGCGTAGATTCTCGATCTGTTCTAGAAGCTCTAAAATCTAATATTACCTGTGAACGAAAAGAGATTATTATTTAGATTAATAACGTTATTCATGGATTGATAATTAGTGGTACTGAAGTGACCTTTTGCTGGATTCCATCGCATTGTGGATTTCTATATAATGATTGGGCTGATCATGCTGCAAAATTAGGGGCATTAAATAATAATTCCCTATCAGTTAAATTAAATCTGTCTTCCAAAGAGATTCAAAATAATATTGAAAATGATATTGTAAAGAAACTTCAGTTCCATACAAACTATAACAATCTTCGTGGATTTCCCAGATCAGTTTCATCTATAGCAAACAGAATATTATTAAATTCAATTAAAACCAAATATTTTAAAAATGTAAAGTGCATTTGGGATGAACCTTTAACTCTAAAACATATATTATTTCATTGCATTCAGGTTCATCCTCTTTTGCCCCTTGAAGTAAATACTATAACATCAGTTAAAAACATTAGCAATGAATTGAGTGTGGGATTGGCAAAAGCTCTAATTACTTCTCCAGTCGCTCGTTTTATTTAACTGACATTGTTATTGTTATGTTAGAGAGATAGTAATAGTATCTATGTGTATTTATGTGTTCATGTATGTCTGTTTAAATGCGTGAATCTGTATGTATGGTCTTTATCATCTTGATGAAAAAAGACGTTAATAAAACAACCAACCACCCAACCAATTTAGTTTTATTTTTTTAAAATTTATCTTATTTTATTAAGTTTTGTACGTTCATTTTCCAGTGGATCTAGATATTTTCATATTTAGGTATGGGAATAACATATAAAATTACCAAATATTATCAAAATGGAAACAGCATGAAGGATAGTAAAGTCGGTGGTTCCAAAGCAAGGTAAGTGCGCGCTTACGAAGCAGAAACAGCAAGAAGCGTAACACATGTCCTCTCAAATAATGTATCAACAATAACGTGTGTATGTAAGCGTGAGGTTGATACAGTTCGCCGCCTTTATGAGTCGTTCATTCCCATGATCACTGACCTGGTACCCTACACAATGTGTTTCCTAACCTTCAAGTCCATCGAACATTAAACACCCCAGATACTCGACATTGAGCTGCATTGCGGCTGCGTCTCTTTAGGGGAAAATAGGAATTCCTTTTTCAGTGAGCATCTACCTAACATTGAATAACACGTGTGTACAAAGTTTCAGCTCAATTGGACCGTTAACTCGGAGATCAACAAACAACAGACATAAAAACGTACTCTTTTTTGCGGGAAATCCGCCTATTATTTTTACTAATTTCTCAGTTTTATAATTTTCCCACCAATTAAAAGAAAAAAAAGTCTAGATCTAGATCTATCTATATAATTGTTTTTAAAAAGTGGAAACCATTGTTTCGTTGTTACAACCGACACAAGGGCAGTAAGGAATAAAATGGTAAAGGCAATTTTATATTTACGTTAGGATTACAATTAGTTAGAATTTGGATTAGAGTTAGGGCTAGTGTTAAAATTATGTGTAACCATAGGCCTAGACTAGACCTATTTTCACCAGCAGATTTCGGCATTTTCACCCTCCAGTCACTCCACAGAATTTCATACTATGGAATGATGGTTCCCGTACAATACTATAATATTTGACAATCAAAGTTCTCTGCCCGTAATTATTTCTTTTATTTCTGACAGATCTAATCTAAAAATCAGCTGAAAGAATTACCAGTCAAACCGCGTTTATCGAGTACATAACCTAAAATGGCGACTCGTTTTTCGCCACTATTAAAGGATGAAAAATAATAAAATCATGTACATAATCCTTGCGTAATTCATAAAGAAAGGCCAGAGAATTTAAAAATAGAATTATGAAGAGGTAAAAGCAACGAACACCTGTTTTAAGAGCAACGATATTTGTGATTTATGAAAATCTTTATTAAGTAAAACCATTATAGAATTGTGTTGCGACATCTGTTTTATTGAAATTATACTTTTGTTTTTGCATTTTACGTATTCCCAGGATGTTTGCTTTAAAATAAACCTAATTTTAGGAAATTCTATCCACTTTGATTTCAACGTACCCAACTTCCTGAATATCCCATGCATTCCCTACTTTTTATTACACATGTAGCTTATGTTTGTTACCTTTTACAAACTTAATGTTTTTGTATATGCATGTTATATATGAATGTTGAAGGTTTGTGCGCTGTTTGGTGGAAGACTGCAGCTGCGCTGTGGTTGCTGGTGTGCAGGTAGGATAGTTACTGATCACCTGGAAGCTTTGTTACCCATGGGATAGTGTGATGTCTCTGTGGGAGTAAAAGTGTTCGTGATGTTAATGTTCGTGAAAATGTTATTTTATTGCTATGTGATAATGTAATATATCCTATCCTACCCTATCCCGTAACTCGGAGGCCGTAGGGGCACTACAGATGATCGTTTAACCAGCGTACTCCATCTTTCCCTGTCCTCAGCAGCCCTGATTGTTTCGCTCAGTGTCAAACCAGTCCATTCTCGAATGTTGTCCTCCCACCTCTTTTTCGGTCTCCCTCTTCTTCTACCTCCTTGCATTGTGCCTTGCAGGACCTGATGATCTGGAGACGTGGCCATACCATCGGAGTTTCCGTTTTTTCACCACTGTGAGCAGGTCATCGTGTTGTCCAATGGCTTGTGTGATGGTCTGTCGGACTTCGTCGTTGGTGATGTGCTGGGTATATGCAGAATGTTATGTTATATTAGTGTTGTGTTTATCATTGTCCTTGTATGTGGAATGGTCAAACCACACGCTACATTGCCTTGTGATTTATGGGGACAGTAAATAGATCTTGAATGTACTTTTGTAGATGGATAGGTACTTTTGATAATAATATTAAGTCTTTGGTGACAGTGAATGGGAGCCTAACATCCTGGTTCGTGTACAGAGGGGCTTAAGACAGTGAGACCCGATCTCTTGTTATTTATTCATTATGAGCGTAGATATTCTAGCAGTTATGATCAGACAGAATAAAGAGATAAAGGGAATGAAACTTAAAGAAAACGAAAATAAAATATTTCAATTTGCTGATGATACGGAAATTGTGTTAAAAGGCGATAAAAACTCATTTAAGCAAACATTAATACTATTGGGTATTTTAGCTCTTTGGCCTAGTTTTAAAAACAGACAAAAGTAGCGTTACCTGGTTAGGAAGTAAGACAAATTCTTCTGCTGTCTACATGCCTCATCTGCTCATGGACTAGAACCCATACAAACTCGGGATCTGGTTTACAAATGACTTGAGGGAGAGCGTAAAGTTAAATTTTGAATTAACATTTCTAAAAATACAAATACTGTATAAAATATGGCTGAAGCGTCAATTAACGCTTTTGGGTCGTGTTACACTCGGTTTGATGATGGTGTTATCTTTATCAGTATCTGATTCAGCCCCAATGCTGAATTCCTGATAAGGTGTAACTCAGATTCGTTTATCCACGCAGCCTGCTCACTCAGCATACAAGACACGGAGTCGACGTATGAAGTTTTCCGCTTTTATTCAGCACACATCAACAACTGCATACAATCGCCTTTTCACTCTCAATTTTTTTCTTTCCAACTCACTATCAACAACTTCCCCTACCCACACACAGGGCATCCATTTTATAATTTTTTCTCTCATTCGAGATGACGACAGGACGTTCTAGAAATGACGCATTACAACCAATCAGAATTAAAGATCGTCATCACTGACTTACGTCATACATATTTCTAAACATACCCGTAACGTTCTCTTACTTCGACATTTATCGGGAAATTTCTATCGAGAGTAAACACGCAGATCCAGAGAATTCTCCAATAATATCGACTAACGCAAATTATCAACGTTATACAAAGCCTTTCCTAACAACAATGCAAACTCAAATCAAAGGTAAATAAACTCCATTATTGAATACTTTGCAAAACGAAACGATTAGATCTTTCGTTCGCGTTTCAACGTAACAGGTCGTGTTGCTGTACTTAAATCTTTGATTTTGTCAAAAATGACATATTCGTGGCTTTTACTACCTTATCCACCTGATATTGTTGTGAATTCCATGAAGAAGAGTATTTTCCAAATTGTTTGGGAAAATAAAAATAACAAAATTCTAAAAACTCTTCCGTCAAGAGCATACCTGATGGAGGTATTGGGATTCCAAATGTACGTCATTATATGAGTGCATTAAAGATTTCTTGGATTAAAAAGTCGATTAGTTAAAAGCATAAATGGAAAAATATTATTGAAACCATACAAGAAAGAGTGTCGCTATTTGCTTGGTTCGAAATTGTATAGGACAGACAATTTTAATCCGTTTTCGTATAATGTTTGTAATGCGTATGAAATTCTGGAGGAAAAGGTTGACTGACTGACTGTGTTGAGGAACTTTTATATAAACCATTATTGTGTAATAATATTTTGGTGTAAAGGAAGACAAGATTTTTTGTTATCAGGAATGGATTGAAAAAATGCATATACAGTTGGAGTTTGCTTAATAATGATGGATTTTTTTTAAATTTTATTTTACATATGAAGCTTTTGTTGATAAATATGGAGTTACTACCAATGTCTTTGCGTAATATGGATCTGTAAATGTTAGAAAATTCGCTGGAGTGTATTGAAGACAGGAGATTGGGATGGATTGGCTGGAGAGGAACAAGAACTTGAACAGCTGGTACAGAGGCTTGACACCACCTCCAGAGCTTATGTAATGGAAATAAGTGCAGAGAAGACCAAAATGATGACCAACAACACCAATGGCATCAACACGGACATCAAAGTCCAAGGCCAATCCCTCAACACAGTGCATAGCTTCAAATATACTACTCAAAATAATTGAAGGGCCACTCTCATATTTCATTTAGTTTAATTATTTTTTGCTGCTATCAATAATATCGCTTATATTGCTTAAGTTATTTCAAAACTTATCCTGTACAGTAACATTCAAGACAATCTTATTCTGACAAGTAATCACATGTGTGAGTTTTGAACTTTCTGCACTGAGTTGAAAAACAAACACAATGTTTACAAAGAAATGACCCTAATTTACTGTTGTCCTGCTAATAAAGCAAAATTTTCAACATTAAAAAGTGATTTGCACGCGAAAGGCTTGCATTTTCTGAGTTCAGTTCAACAATCGGCGCTTTTTTCTGGGTATAAATGGCAGCGCTTTTGCTGCTTTTCTAACCATGCCGCCAAGGCGACGATTGACTGATGCGGATAGAGGCAGAGCTATTGCATGGCTTCAGGAAGGGGTGGGGGTGAGAGAAGTTGGCTGGCGGCTGGGAGTGTCCCTCTCCGTTGTCCAAAGGCTGCGGGAGTGCTTTAACAACACTGGAAGCGTCCAAGAACCAAGAAGGTCCGGACGCCCCCGCGTTACCACTGCAAGACAAGACCATTTCATCACCCTGTCAGCTCTGAGGATGAGGTCCGCTACAGCAAACACCATCAGAAGACAGCTTCACGCAGCCAGCAGTGTTAACGTCAGCGACCAGACAATTCGCAACCGTCTACACGAGGCAAACCTGCGATCAAGACGACCAGCAGTACGGCCTTTGCTCACCCCAGCTCACCGTGCAGCGCGTTTGGCCTGGGCTCGGCGTCATTTGGTGTGGACTAGGCAACATTGGTCAAGGGTGCTCTTTACAGACGAGTCTCGGTTCTCCTTGTCTTTCAACGACCGTCGAGTGAATGTTTGGAGGCGTCCACGGGAGCGTTTTGCTGACGCGACGGTGCGCGAGCATGGCCGCTTTGGTGGTGGATCTGTCATGATGTGGGGTGGCTTCGCATTAAACTTCAGAACACCCTTGCTCCAAATTCATGGCAACTTAAACTAAACGGTATTGGCTACAGGGATGACGTCCTACAGCCTAGGGTTCTCCCAGGTCTGCGGGCCATTGGGGAAGGTGTCATACTACAGGACGATAATGCCAGACCTCACCGAGCGCGTATCGTCAATGACTTCCTGCAGCAACAGCACGTCATAAGGATGGATTGGCCGGCTCGATCACCCGATTTGAACCCCCATAGAACATCTGTGGGATGTCTTGGGTCGACAGACACGGGCAAACCTCCCTCCAGGAGCTAACCTTGAAGTTCTGGCCCAAGTTCTCCAGCAAGAGTGGTTGGCCATCCCAGTAAACATCTTCCATAACATGATACGGTCCAACGAGACAACGATGCCAAGACTGTATTGATGCAAGCGGTGGCCACACCCGATACTGACTCTATAGATGTTTGGTTTGTAAAGTTTTGATTTTGTAAATGAGGGATATGTCCAGTTAAATTGAATTTACTCGAATTTTAAGCGACTGATGTCTAAAATATTTTTTGTTATTGATGCAGAAATGATTGCAATACTAATAAATTGAATTCGTGTTTCTGATTTAAAGAGAGACCCATATGTCCAAGTGGCCCTTGTATTATTTTGAGTAGTATATTTAGGAGCCATTGTATCAAACAATGGGTCCCGACAGGAAGTCCTCTCCAGGATCGCACAAACAGCTGCTGTCCTGACAAGGTTGAAGCCCATTTGGAAAGACAGGACCATCAGTCTACATTCCAAAGTAAGACTGCTGCGCTCCCTTGTCAAAGAACAACAAAGAATACAAAGCACGGAGATGAGGTGTTACAGAAGACTTCTGGGCATTTCCTATACCCAACACATCACCAACGACGAAGTCCGACAGACCATCACACAAGTCATTGGACAACACGATGACCTGCTCACAGTGGTGAAGAAACGGAAACTCCGATTGTATGGCAAGGCACAGTGCAAGGAGGTAGAAGAAGAGGGAGACCAAAAAAGAGGTGGAGACAGGATAGGATAGGATAGGATTGGAGACAGAAAATAGTAACTGCGTTGACTACAAACTGGTAAAGTGCTGAGACTTCCAGGTAGCTGTCCTAGAAAATTTTATGATGATATAATTAATGAAGAAGTAAAACCAAATTGTTGTAAGACCTAAGATTAAAAAAAAAAAAGAACGAAGATTAGAATGGGAAATAATATTTAAAAAGATAAAAGGAGACCTGCTCACAGTGGTGAAGAAACGGAAACTCCGATGATATGGGCACGTCACCAGATCATCAGGCCTTGCAAAGACCATCCTGCAAGGCACAGTGCAAGGAGGTAGAAGAAGAGGGAGACCAAAAAAGAGGTGGGAGGACAACATTCAAGAATGGACTGGCTTGACATTGAGGGAAGCAATCAGGGTTGCCGAGGACAGAGAAAGATGGAGTACGCTGGTCAAAAGATCATCTGTGGTGCCCTCACACCAACGACCTCACAGTTACTGGATAGGATAGGAAAAGGTGTGTTGGATATACGTTTAAAGTGGCTGCAAATGAGAATAATTCGCAGAATGTTTGGAACTAATGTAGTATTATCCACTATGAGAATAGAGGAGGACAGTAGTTGTACTTTTTGTGAAGACGAAAGAGAAAAAATTCATCACCTATTCTTTAAGTGCCCTTATGTTTAAGTATTTTGAACTGAACTTGAAAGGGCCATTAATTCTAAAACCTATAATTCTGTTGCCTTCCATTTTAGCGATGATCTGGTTGTATTTGGCTGTGATAGAAATATAAAAACTGATACAATATTGGACTTAATAATATTATTATGTAAATACTATATTTGCCGATGCAAACTGGAAAAACAGATTCTACTCTATCAGTCATTCACCGCTGTTATAAAACACATATATGAGATAGAGAAATAGGCTTATATAGCTTGTGCACAACTGACACAAAAAAACACGCTCATGCACCTCCACCACCACTCGCTGAACAGCGACAGGCAAGGACGGGTCTGTCAGTCTCGGCTGGCAGACTCGGAGTCTGTCTTTTCGAGCTCCAGCATTGACCACTCGCTGAGGTGTTGGGCACCCTTTTTCTTCACCATCTGCCAACCTGCATCTTCCACTGCGGCGGTTGCCGGCCAGCATTTTCTACTGCGGCGGTCCTCAGGCTTATTTGAGCCCACACCTGCTCACGGAGACGTTCAGTCCCACAGCGGCTCAGCATGCCTAGATGAGGAGGACGCACTGTCGGTATGGTTGGGGGCCTGTCCGGCGGTGTTAGTCCGGAAGTCGAAGCTGTTGTCACCGACTGTGGGAGATCCCGATACGTCACTCTACTTCAACCCTCAACATTCATCTTCTCCTCCATAGGGCTCCGTCGGTATCGGCGACGGTCGTGCTGCGTTGTGGGCCCGCTTCGCTTGACTTCCGCCTGCCCTGCCTACGGCTGCCCTCCATATTTCTCTATGATTGGGCGACGTAGGGCTCCCTGTGGAGAGTGGCGACCTCCGGACAACAGGTGTTTCACCGCCAGTGGCTCCCTGCGTTCGCCTACCCCTCCCTCCTTCGGCCTTGCTTGGGCACCTTTCTTGCGGCCTCGTCGGCGCTTCTACACGAGCCACATCGGCACTTTTACACGAGCCACATCGGCACTTCAGGACCGGCCCCGTGTCCTGCTCGGCACTCTTACTACACCCTACTGCGCACCCATGCGCTCATCCTTCCTCCAGACATTCTTACTTCAGCGGCTTTTCTGATTCAACATGACTTCTTCATCTGATTGTAGCAGCTGCTTCGTGCGCTCCTCTTCATGCGACTCTCTTACAGCAACATGATCTCTTCTTCATCGAATACTTCTTACTACACAATGACTTCTTAATTCATCGGTTTTCATCAACCAAGTCTCCTATACGCTTCTAGTGTCCGGAGACGTTAATCTACTTAACCAACCAACCAACCACAAAAAAAAATGTATACAAGCATGGCATCCTTATATCCCGCTGTTTGAACGGTCATCGCTCATTTATTTGTTTGTTTGCTTCAATGGTTTTTCATTAAGAACTTGTTAAAACAGTAGGCCTACTTCATGACCTCTCTCTCTCTTTCTCTTTCTCTCTTTCTGTCTGTCTCTCTCTCTTTCTGTCTGTCTCTCTCTCTTTCTGTCTGTCTGTCTCTCTCTTTCTGTCTGTCTGTGTGCGTACGAAAACGTAAACCAAACCTGCATGAATAGTATATTGTAAAATTATAGTAGTTTTACCTATATATGATTCCATGACTCATGTACTACTGAAATAATGCAAAAATACTCCAGTTTATTTTCAATATTATATGCATAAGATCTATAATTATATTTATCCATATTCTGTATTAATAATGTTAGTATTCATGCATGTTTTGGAATTTAAAAAAAGGCTGATTATAACTGTATTATCTCTCTCTCTCTCTCTCTCTCTCTCTCTCTCTCTCTCTCTCTCTCTCTCTCTCTCTCTCTCTCTCTCTCTCATCTGGAATCAATGCTTACTCTTTTACCCTTGTTAAATAAAATTGTTATCTTATCTTCTCTCTCTCTCTCTCTCTCTCTCTCTCTCTCTCTCTCTCTCTCTCTCTCTCTCTCTCTCTTTCTGTCGTCTCTCATGGTTTATATCGAGATCAGAGTTTAAAAAACAAAAATCAATTAACTTTGTCATTGTGTTGCTGTTGGCCAGTCTTAACTTCGTAATTGTCTTGCTGTTGGCCGGTCTTAACTTTGTCACTGTCTTGCTGTTGGCCGGTCTTAACTTTGTCATTGTCTTGCTGTTGGCCGGTCTTAACTTTGTCATTGTCTTGCTGTTGGCCGGTCTTAACTTTGTCACTGTCTTGCTGTTGGCCGGTCTTAGTCGGCCTTCCTGCCTTTGTCTTTCTCTTTCTCTGCCTCTCTATGCTCAGTCGTCTGTAGTGTTAAACAGTGCGTATAAAGCAGCAAGTGGACGCCTTGCGCGGCTTGAGTTAGATCCTGTTCCTGCCAGCGTCTTGGGCGGTTGTTCAGCGCTATATTTAGAGCAGTTATAATATGGATTTACTGCGGTAGGTGAGGCAAGTTCGTAGTTTTCAGGTTCAGTGATTCCGGAGACGTTGACTGATATGATATGGCACGACCAAACAATGCTATTATTACTATTAAGTGCTGTGTGGAACAAACGTTTTGCACGCACATTAAGTGCAAGGTAAAAGGAGAGTAGTATTAGCTATGCAACAACTTCAATACCGGAGGCAACAAATATCTTAATAATAGGAAAGTATCCGGTAGGAGAGTTTTATGGCAGACGCATGTGTAACACACCCCGCAACTCACACCACCCCGTCAACTCGGGCAAAAAAGAAATTAGATGCAGGACAACCCCAAGAAATTAATACTGATAAGGTGAGTCTAAGACCATATTCCTCCAAAACTGTAACAACAAACAGTATTAGCCTAGAAGAGTTTATTCATCCACACCATCATCATCGTCGTACCTCCTTTTGGGATTGACATCTCAGCTCACACCTGCCTCACCCCTTCGTCGCTCTCCCCCGTCATCCCTCCCACATCTCTTATATTTCACTTGTAAACTATATGGTTTAAAAATCCTGTTTGTACATAATATCATGTCTTGTTTGTACATAATATGTCCTGTTTGTACATAATATCATGTCATGTTTGTATATAATATCATGTCATGTTTGTACATATCATCTCCTTGCGAAATTGGTATGTGTGGTTTGATAGCTCAGTGGATAATCAGTTGGTTTCCTATGCCGAAGGTCACGGGTTTGATTCTCGCAAGGGTCGAACTTATGTGACTTAGGTACGAGACTATTCAGGTGACCGAGGGTTTTATCCCGGTACTCCGGTTTCCTCCATCCCTTCAATAATGGTTTTGGATGCAGTCAATCTTAAAAAAAAATAATGTCGATGACCTTTCCGTCCTCTAATAGCGATCTTCCTGTCTTTACACCACATGTTCGAGTGATAGATGTGTTTGTTGTGTGCGTGAGAGTGGGTAAAACATGTGAGCGCGTGTGTTGGTGTGTTGTGTTTTTGTATTGTGTCCGTGTTGAAGGTCATCTATTATTGTTATATAATGGTATTTACCCATGTCGTACAAGTTCTTTTATACTACTAGTTTAGTGAAATGTATCTGTTGTAGTTGAGTCTAGTCCTTTTTAATGTTTTGATTGATGTCTTATCATTGTATTTTACTGTTTTAAGAAATGTTTACAATCTTATGGTGGTTTTTTTTTGTAAAGGTGTGTAATGTTTTTAGTTGTATTGCTTTGTTAAATGATGTGATAATGAATGTTTTTATTGTGGACATGTACTTTGGCCAGGCGCTCGTGCGTCTGTGTGTGTGTGTGTCTGTGTGTGTACTGTTAATTAATGTACATACTTCTGGTTTAGCAGTTTTTACTAGGCATGTTTTTGTT
>CM072516.1:2778626-2801126 GCA_036898135.1 Oncomelania hupensis
TTTTGCGTTGCTTTTACAAGAGTTGCGTCCCTTGAAAATGGATTGAATAGGGGTCATAATGGCGGCTGTGAAAGTGAAGCGCAGATGAGCAGGAGAGAATAACTGTGTGGCACCGCAACAATGTGTACACTTTCAGTGGCAAAGAGCTCTGTATTTCGTTATACGCTCGACGAATCAAGTTATCTATATAACCGTCCCCTATACGCTTATGTGTCCGGGGACGTTAATCTATTTAACTAACTAACTAATTATCTAAATATATAAATTGCTTAGCCGGAAGTCCTTCTTCGCCTCTACTATAAAGTTTGTCCGGTATGGACGCTGATCTGGGCAGGTGCTGGGCACTGCGAATTGGCCTGCTGTGTGCTCAAAACAAGCGAAATCGTTATAGCCGACATTTCCTTACCGAACGTTTAACCGTTTCTGAGATAAATAAATAAGCAAAGTGTCCACAAACTGCAATAGCCTCATTCCGCACGCTTCCATTAAAAATCAAATTGAGGTTTCAGCATGTTTTCCCATATAGACCAAAAAATTGACGGTCTTTCAACGAAGCCTTGGTAGCTTACGTAGTAAAACATTCGCCTACCGTGCAGGGCGACCCAAGTTCAAATCTCACGCGGGCCATATTTTGTTTTATTTTTTTTTTTTACACTACAATATGGATATGTTTCTTTTTAATTTAGGCTTTTTACCTTTAATTTATTATTATTATTATTATTATTATTATTATTATTATTATTATTATTATTATTATTATTATTATTATTATTATTATTATTTATAAACTAATAATAATAATATTTTTATTATTTTTATTATTATTATTATTATTATTATTATTATTATTATTATTATTATTATTATTATTATTATTATTATTATTATTATTATATCTTATATCAAATTTTCTTTTAAAACCTTGGTGTTTTTTATGCTTTCTATTTGTAGTATTCTGTATTCAATATTATTATTATTATTATTATTAATAATAATATTATTATTATTATTATTATTATTATTATTATTATTATTATTATTATTATTACCAAGGATCGGGATGGGGTGGTACGTGTAGGTAAAAGGGGGCTACGGGTAGGTTTAAAGGGGCATGGGTAGGCATAACGGGGATACAAGTATATTATAAGGGGGTATGGTGATGGTCGATTCCTTTCATCCATACCTGCGAAACGATCAACGGGGAAGTATCAAGGAGGGTACAGGTAGGTTACAAGGGGGGTACGGAAGGTATCAAGGGGGTATGGGGAGGTATCAAGTGGGTTCGGGGAGGTATCAAGGGGGTATGGTGAGGCATCATGGGGAGATGGGGAGATATCAAGGGGGGGGGTATGGGGAGGTATCAAGGGGGATATGGGGAGGTATCATCGTCCAAATGAAACTCGCAGACAACAGTTGTCTCTCTGTCTACATTTTAAACAGCAACCTGTGTACCCTGGCTTGCCAGGGTACAAAACCACTAGTGTGTGATAATTACGTATAATTGCATGCTTTTTGAAATTTTTTGTTTGTCTGTGCAAAAAGCCTACGCCCACAAGAAAAAAGTGGATTAACTTCTTTGACAGTTTAAAAAAAATTCATTTTTGCAATAATTTATTAAAACAGAAATGGCCAGTTGTTTAAAATATAAATAAATAAAAATTGAGGCGTTGCTACTACCTTGCAGCTTTCCCCACAACACAAAAGGATGGTGTTTGTGATCCAAAATGTAGCAAAGCACAAACTCATACAAAGCTATCTTGAAAAATGGAAATTCTATGTTTACTCACTGTATCATATGTAAGCCTAAAACAGCTTAGTTTGAGACCATTTGAATTAAGTATATAAGTACTTTTTGCTTTTGTTGATAATTATATTAAAATTCATCTTGCCACATTCATTCGATAGTTGGTTGAACTGTGTTGTGTACATTTCTATTGAACATGAGGCTAAGAACCTCACTCTCCAACATTCTCTCCTTTTTCTCCCACATTTTCCCGTCTTTGTCATCACATTCTCTACCAGCATTTTAACATAATGTTTTTTATATTGTTTTAATATTTATTATTGTGCATTTACGTGTGTGAGAGTGCTTAGAGCACACTTTAGTTTGATTTGCCGTTTTATAAAATACTTTTTTTTTGGTTCTTCTTTTCCCTTTTTTCTACCACCTTCCCTCTCTTTCTCTGTTCCTGTGGGCGTGGTTTGTTGTGTTGTTCAAATACAATTCTTGTTGTTTTGGATTAAATGTTCCCACTCACTCACACACACACACACACACACACACACACACACACACACACAAACACACGCACGCACACACCCACACACACGGTACGCTCGCACTGAAAACTCCCTGCAATGCCATCAGTGCCTGTGAGATTACTGTTGACATTACGTAAGTTAAAATCATTTAAAAGTTTAAAAAGGCACTACAAAGTGATAAAAAATAGTATAAATATATGTCAGTAGTTAAAAAAGGAAAAAAAAGAACAACCAGTATTGAAAACTATACATAAAAGAAAATTTATATCAAATTTAAATTTAAAAAATATATATGTAGAATAAGAATTAATGAATGTTGAGTTCAACATGACTGGACGACCCTTTAAATAAATTAAAAACAAACATTAAGAAGCAGGTTAAGTTAAAACACACACACACACACACACACACACACACACACCCACACCCACACACACTAATAGCCCCTCTTTTATTTGATATATAACCATTCAGTGTGCGTGTTTGGGCGTTATAATGTTCAACTTGTATGTTCAATTGAACCCAAACATTTTTCTAGCATTCATAATGTATACATGGCAATACATTCAACTTGAACTTAATTACTTTTTTGTTGCATTTTTTAATGACTGAATTTAGTTGTAATTATTTTTATGTTCCTGCCATTCACTTGGATTTGTTGATTTATTTTAATGTTATTTCTTTTATGTTTTTGTTGTAATTTTAGTGTGTGTGTGTGTGTGTGTGTGTGTGCATATGCGTGTGTGTGTGTGTGTGTGTGTGTGTGTGTGTGTTTCACACCTTTCTGTCCTCTCTTATCTAGTTTTGTGGTACAGGGTTCTTATCATCACCTTTGAACATCGAATCTTGTTTTGATTCATGAGTTTAGTTTTCACCTTTACTGTTTGGATTGTAAAGTATTGCAGTGAGTGAGGAGAGTGCATGTGCGTTTCAAATGTCATTTTTATTATGGTAAAAATTTTATCCATAAAAATGATCATTGCAATGCCTGACTGGAATAGTGAAATTAGTTTTCTTGTGACAATATCAGTATTATAAATCTGCTCTGTAATGCCCTTTGATAACAATGCATGCAAATGCTTGGATAGATGAAAGCGGATTATCGTGAAGTCTTAATGTACATATATTTAAAATGTGATTATTGTGTATTCTTGACGCATATGAATTTAAAATGGGACTATGGTGTATTCTTGGCGTATATGAATTTAAAATTGGATTATTGTGTATTCTTGACGTACATGAATTTAAAATGGGATTATTGTGTATTCTTGACATATATGAATTTAAAATGGGATTAATGTGAATTCGTGACGTATATGAATTTAAAATTGGATTAATGTGAATTCTTAACGTATAATTATGAATTTAAAAATTGGATTAATGTGAATTCGTTATGTAATTCCTTTTGGGGGTAATACAAATATGTTGTATTGTATTGCATTGTGCTGTGTTGTGTTAGTAGTATATCTGAAGTCCATCAAACATTGAAGTCCACGAGGACTACAACACCTTGATATCGCTGGGGCTGGCTGGGAGGGCGGGAGAGGTATAAACAGTAAGTCCTCGGGTTACGCCGGTCTCGACTTACGTTGTTTCGTGGTTACGACGCTCCTCCCCATAAAAATATAATAAATAATATTACGCGTCGTTCCGTCTTAGGCGGTTTAGCGTCGTAAGCGACGTAAACAAACGGGAGCTAGTTTCTGGCGAGCGGCGGAAGAATACGCTTTGTTGTGGTTATACGGCGGGGAAGACGGCGTCGCTTCCTACGCTGGCGTCGCTTCATACGCTCAGTCACTGTACATACGCCATTTTGGTTGTTTACGCCGTCTATCTCTCTTACGTTTTTTATCGTATGTCATTAACAGTTACAGTACAGTATATAGCACTGTACGTACAGTACAGGTATTTTTCTTTATGTTTATTTATTTTTATTTATTTAATCGTTCTTATATAGCGCTTTTCCAGCTCAAGAGCTGCTCAAAGCGCTGGCCGATACAGGATCTAACTCAAGGCGCCCGAGACGCCCACCCGCAGCCTTTGGGCGCATGGTCTGACGCCCGGACAACTGAGCACAATCCTGGGCAGCCAGGGATGGGGGAGAAGGACCTAGGTGCATGCTGGGTGTTTTCTTGTCACCGGCACTCACCCGTCTAGGACATGAGCGTCAGGATCTTTAAAGTCCGTTATGATGGAATGTATGCGATACAGACTAGACCTCGGTTTATACTCTCATCCGAAGGTTCCGACTTACGATGAAATCGGGTTACCACGGGTCCAACGAACGGATCAACGTCGTAACTCGAGGACCCCTTGTATGTACAACAGGTTTAAAAAGAAAAAAAGCTATTTACAGAGAGCATTAAACCTTATAGGCTTACAACACATACAATACACCCAAAACAAACAGCTAGCATTTTGTTTACTTAAAAAGAAAAAATTAAAAAATATTTCATTTAAACAAAAAAAAAAAAACCATTTTTAAAATACAAAGGAACATAGCACCTAAAAGTGAGTCTGTCATTCTCATATCACATGCACACCACACACACACATTCACACCCGTGAGCTCGGCATGAAACATGTACGCACCCGGATACTTGTATTGTGTTGTGATGTGTTTTATCGTGTTGTGTTGTGTTGTGTTGTATTGTATTAAGTTGTATTGTATTGCATTGCAAAAGGCTCACGTGATTGTTGTATATCTTTTATTACATCTGATTTCTGCATGAATAATTCATAACGACAAATTTAGCTTGAAGCAGATGTATTCATTATTCATCCAATTATTCATCTGGAAAAAAGACATGTTATCCTCTGTTTTGTTTTTATTTTCTTTGCTACATCTGAGACACAGGCGCCCGTATCGAAATGTGAGCGGACCGCAGATTGTATGCTACCTGTATTACTTGTAGTACAACAACCGCTCACATTCCCATACTGGCGCCTGTGATCCGAGACTAAACAACTGGTGACACAAACATAGCTTGAAGTAATGCTATGAGTATTTCGGGGTATTGTAATCCGCACATCTGTATTTAAATTTTAAGTTAATATGCAGATCCAATCATGTTGAGCAGCTACAGCAACCTGCATTTCCTGTTTAAAAAAAATAAAATCTCGAATTCTGAAGTAATACAGTGAAAAATAAACTTCAATATTTATGCATATAAATTGTCTCATTAAAAAGAAGAGAGAAAACTAGGAAATCATGTAATATTTTAACAATCAGAACTCTTCTAATCTCTGTGAGCTATCTTTATAGTAATTTCTAACTAGCCGAGTACACTCACCAAGGGCGGGTTAATCTTAGATACTGATTACTATCCAGTTAACTCTCTCTCTAGCTCTGTCTCTTTCACAGGCGGCGGAAGCTGCTCAGGATTGGGGGGGGGGGGGGGGCACACACACATTTTATTCACTGACATCAGGGCCGGACCTGGGAAAAGTCGAGGGTGTGTGTGTGGGGGTGGGGGGGTGGTTGTTACAGATTCAGCGAAGGCGCGAAGCGCCGAGCCTTCTAGGGGGGTCTAGGAGGGTCCGGGGGCATTTTTTTTTCAAGGATGCAAAATGGTGCAATCTGGTGCAATCTGAACCTTGAAAAAGCCATTTGTGATGGTCCGGGACTTTGAGCTTTTTGAACAATTGAACTAACAAACTCTGGGGTACAAAAATTATCCTCTGCCCCTCCCTTAAAAAAACACACCAAAAAAAAAAAACCCAAACACACAAACATTTATTTATCAGCAGAGATGTTTTGTATACTATTATTATTCACTACTTTTTGTTGTTTACCTTGTAGTTTATGAACATCACCGCCCTGCTTTCACTTAATTCAGTCTTGCTGCACTAGGTTCCTCGGCATTAGTACCATTTGTGAATTGTATCTTCTGGCAAAACAGTTCACTGCCTCTTTGAAGTCAATATCAACATCCCTGTGCACTTTCAGTAAAGCAAATCCATTGAGTCTCTGTTGCCCCATTGTAGAGCGCAGGTAGTTTTTCAGGTTGCGCAACTGACTGTTTGAACGCTCACACTCGGCAGTAGTGACAGGCAGGGTGCAAAGGTTCTTTAGCATGATGAACAGGTTGGGATAAAAATCCATGTCACAATGTTTCAGTGCTTCTGATGCCGTGGATGGGATGATAGCTGTCGCATTCTCAGCAGCACTTCACCATTTGCAAACACATCGTTGGTATTCTGCATCAAGGGTAGCGTTGTCTGGTAGGTCAGACTCCCATAACATTGCCAGTGTCTTCACCCCTTCTGGAACCTGCATGAAACCATCCTGGTTGTCTATTAAAGTGCTTGGCACCAGACAGAGACCATCAACTGCTATGCCAGAATTTTTGAACCTCGAGTCCAATTCGGTTGACAGGTGTTCCAAGAAAGGAATGGCAATGCTAGTCTTGAAATATTCTTCTGGAGTGGCCGCAGGTTGGTTGTCACGGAGAGTCTGTCGGGATGCTTGACGAGGAACAATAACACCAGTTGTCAAAGCATTTGCCATTTTGCTGACTTCACCAAACCAGGCAACGAACGCTGTGTCGACATCTCTTCTAATAGAATACATGCAGTTACTGACCCCTTTGATTTCCTTGTAGGCATCGACAACATCTTTTGTCCTTTTCTGCAGCTTCACTGTCAAGGGTTTCCATTTCAACGATGTTTTTGGACGATTCAGCGATGGTCGTTTCAGTGGATGTTCGTTACAACGAATTGTCATAATTATCAACTTAGCATCTTAATTAATATTTCTAAAAAGTCGTTTTTGGTGGATTAGGGCAGTATCAAGGTGAAGCTGTTGGAAGAGGCTTGCGGTCAGAACAAGAAATTATGTCTGCATTTACTAATTTAGGCTTAGGGGTTGGGTTACTTGGTCGTTTCAACGGGAAAACGCTTTGGACGTTTCAACGGATCCCTTGAAAAGGATTTCCGTTGAACTGACTATAAAAATCTCTGTACTTTGGACCAAAAGTGACTAAAACCTGCAATGTTTTAAAAACAATAAAAAAAAAAATTAAAACATTTTGCATTAAAAAAATTCAATTTTTTTTTTAAAATTTGGAGGGGGGGTTCTGGAACCCAGGTAGCCCCCCTCCCCTCCCCCTCTCCCAGGGTCCGGCCTTGGACATTTACTCCAAATAATTGGAACTATTTTCATAGACACTATGTGAGAGAGAAAAAAAAAGATATATCATATATTTCTACAACTATGCATATAAGAGAGAGGGGGGAGGGAGGTAGGGGGTGGGGGTAGGGTAGCGAGAAAGGAAGAGAAACTGACCTGACAATGTTGATCCATCACAGTAACAAAAACAGCAGTCAAGCATGTCATTTGGCATGGGAAATTACACCGTTAATTTTCCAAAGTGTGCCTGACGGCGTTCATTTCTATTGATAAATTCGTAAGCAGTTTGCGCTAGGTCTAGTTGATCTACTTTGTCTTTGAGCACATGCATTATAAGACAATTATTTAGACGCTCCTGCGTCATCGTTGCCCAAAAGTATGTTTTTACCCGCTTTAGGGCTGAAAAACTGCGTTCAGCCGTTGCAGTTGTGGTTGGGATGGTGAAGTACAGTTTGAGAAGTTTATCCACTTCGCACAGTGTCAGAAGCTTTCAGTTCATCCGGCAGTGCTTGGAAGATGGTGATCCTAGAGTTAGCCGCCTTCCTGGTGTCACCCAGTGCATGTGGGAGGAGTTCTAGCTGAGTTTTAAGTCTGTCCAAGTCGATGTCAGCGGAATATGTATCTTTGATTTCTTGAGGAATTTCTGGTCTCTTCCCTGCTGCTCCATCACTTAGAAGAACTTCAATTTTCCTTGGTCCCGGCTCTTTAAATGTTCCTTCATGTTGTCAATGGCCTCACAGTATTGCTGTCTGTAGTAAGCAGATGGACAAGAGTAGCTGTGACCCTGTGAGCCATCGTCCAGTCTTCGTGGAGGCTGCTTCTGTCTAGGAACGCAGGGCTCATCACACAAATTTGCAGCTTTCGTTGTGATGTCAGCAAAAAATGTCTCATAACAATTTTCATTCCGCATGCTTTCCAGTGTTCTCAGACAAATGTCAGCAGCGTTTACTGCGTAATCAAAAGTCGCTTGTTTTCTTTGAAGAACTGTCGCCAGCTCTTCAGTCACAGCAAGGATCTCATCTTTGAATCTTTTTGTAACTCCTGACACATGACCCTGAAAATTACTCGCCCCGTCGTAGGCCTGGCGCAGTTTTGCACAGCCAAGTCAAGTCTGATCAAGCAGTCCTACAGTTTTTTGAAAATGGTCTCAGCCAGGTATTGTTAACTTGCATCAGTCCAGAGAAAGGGGGAAAATATTGGTTTGAACCTCCAAAAATTGTTTTTGAGGGGCTGAATATTGGAAAGGGGGTGGGGGCAAATGTATAGGTTTGCCCCCCCCCCCAATATTTTTCTGGGAGGGCCAATGCCCCCTTTGCCCCCCCGCTTCCGCCGCCTGTGTCTGTCTCTCTATCTCCGAACGCTAGCAAGCAGAATAGCTCAACGATATAAACAGTTCAGTGAGTATCTGAGCTTAACTTTCTCTGACAGTAGCTGGCTTTTACCAGTGTATTAATGAAGCAGTGAAGATGGCGGAGTCATTTGAAATATTTGCTTCCAAAAGGAATGTATTACGCTAAAACAAAATAATTAGACACCATAATCTATCATTATCCAAAGTTTGAAGTACATTGATGCAGCACTTCAAAAGATCAAAGACACAAAATTACCAGGGAGTTGATTCAGTGGGAATAAAAATCGGTGTAGGTTGAGAGAGAGTTGATTCAGTGGGAATAGACTGAGAGGGGGTTGATTCAGTGGGAATAGGCTGAGAGAGAGTTGATCCAGTAGGAATAGGCTGAGAGGGAGTTGATTCAGTGGGAATAGGCTGAGAGGGAGTTGATTCAGTGGGAATAGGAATCAATATAGGTTGAGAGGGAGTTGATTCAGTGTGAATAGACTGAGAGGGAGTTGATTCAGTGGGAATAGGCTGAGAGAGAGTTGATCCAGTAGGAATAGGCTGAGAGGGAGTTGATTCAGTGGGAATAGGCTGAGAGGGAGTTGATTCAGTGGGAATAGGAATCACTATATAGGTTGAGAGGGAGTTGATTCAGTGTGAATAGACTGAGAGGGAGTTGATTCAGTGGGAATAGGCTGAGAGGGAGTTGAGTTGATCCAGTAGGAATAGGCTGAGAGGGGGTTGATTCAGTGGGAACAGGCTGAGAGGGAGTTGATTCAGTGGGAATAGGAATCAATATAGGTTGAGAGGGAGTTGATTCAGTGGGAATAGGAATCAATATAGGTTGAGAGGGAGTTGATTCAGTGGGAACAGGTTGAGTGGGAATAGACTAAGAGGTAGTTGGCTTAGTGGGAATAGGCCGAGTAGACTTATCCCCGATAATAAGGCAGAACTGCGATGAATGGGCTAACAATGTAAAACTGTACACTCCTGTCCTCACGTTTTTATAGTGGGTTTTCCGGATATGAAAATAAAAATCTGTACCTGTTGCTGCAGGCAATTACGATACCCTTGATTAATATAATTATTTGCCCATTTGCTACCCTTTGAGATTGCAGCTTATGTTTTGTAAAGTAATGTAAAATCCATTACGCTTCATGGACCTAGCGTGCAATTGAGGAGATTTCACACGTGTACGCGTGAAACAGTATATCTGGTAGTACTCGTATGGTAGTACTCGTAGTGCATGCACATTAAAGCCTTTTGAATTCATTAGAAATGGATGAAATAAACAGAAAGTAACATTTTAAAGGGAATTTGTAACTCGTATTTACATTGTCGCGCATGACAAGGGAGCACAGCAGCCTTAACTTGGAATGTAGACTGATGGTCCTATCTTTCCAAATGGGCTTCAACCTTGTCAGGGCAGCAGTTGTTTGTGCAATCCTGGAGAGGATTTCCTGTCGGGACCCATTGTCTGATACAGTGGCTCCTAAATATTTGAAGCTATGCACTGTGTTGAGGGATTGGCCTTGGACTTTGATGTCCGTGTTGACGCCATTGGTGTTGTTGGTCATCATTTTGGTCTTCTCTGCACTAATTCTTATTCCATAGGCTCTGGATATGGTGACAAGCTTCTGTACCAGCTGTTCAAGTTCTTGTTCCGGTCCAGCCAATCCATCAATGTCATCCGCAAAACGAAGGTTGGAGATTGTTCTACCCCCTATGTTGACTGTGCCTCCGTGATCTGCAAGGGCATCTGACTTGATGCGCTCTAGGAAAATTTTAATGAGTGTTGGAGAGAGTAGGCATTATTGACGCACACCGATTGTTGTTCTGAACCAGTACCCGATGGCGCTGTTGTGGAGGACTGCACTGGTAGCTTTGTCATACAGGCTTTTGATGACTTCAATAATTTTAAGGCTGATGTTGTACACTCTCATGGTTGCCCACAGAGCTGCATGAATATTTCTGCAACCTCCGGATCTTGCAATTTGTCTAGGACGAACTTCAGTCTAGTGCGCTTTGCTGTAGTGGAGTGAGAAGGACATCATCACGAGATCGTGGTCCCTTCCGATGTCTGCTCCTGGAAAGGTACGTGTCCTGCCAATATTGATGCTTGATCTGAAGCGTGTCTTGACCATGATGTAGACAATCTGGATGTGATGTTCCCCGCTGGGACTGTTTCATCGTCTGGATTTTTTGTGGAGACCAAGCGTGTTTGCCAGTATCAGATTGTTGTATCTGGCAAACTCCAAGAGTTTAAGACCTCTGTCATTTGTTTCATTGTTGCAGTGGGGTCCATATGTCCTTCTACCTTCTACCTTCTACCCAGTTGTGGTGCGCATCTTGGCCAACCCTGGCCTTGGAGAAGTATGTTGTCCATAGATAGTTTGGATAAAGTACAGGTGAGAGAGTGGATGATATAGTGGAAGTGAATAGGGATGGATGAAAGGTGGAAGGATATTTCACGGGGTGCACGTGTCAGTAGCGAAAGGTGAGCGAAGATTATAACCTTCAGAGGGCAAGACAAAGTAGGACGAAATATAATAAGTTTTTTGAATATGCGCATTGCAGGCTTCTTGTATCTTCTTATGTTTTTGAATTCTGTAGAGGAAATTGACGGGGCTGAATAGGCAATGACAGTGTTTGTTCAGTGGCAGACAGTTGGCAGCGTTGTTAGAAGATTAAGTTATTTTGGAGAATAACTTCGTTGGTCTGTGAAAATAGCCATTTTTGTGATGAGCGTAACGCTAAAGAGAAGTAGCCTAGCTTATTCCAAAGGCGAGTTGAAAGTCTAGTTTGTGACTGTTGCCTTGTTGGCAAATGAGTTCGTGTGACATGACGTCACTTGTGCTAGGAGTCAGTTGGGCTAGAAGTACAGCCAGGATTGGTAGTGTGTAGTACATTAGTACTGTGTCAATCTCCAGCACCGTGTCGGGGCAAGTCGGCGGTGGTTCCTGCTCACCATAAGCAGTATTGGGTACGTGAAACTTACATTTTATTTTGTCGGCAACTTTGTGTTGTGCGCGCATGCTTTTCGTGAGGTTGCGCTGTGTTGTGGCGTGGCTTTGTGAGCATGGGTGGTGTTGAGTAGAGGCGTGAATGTGTACGACAGATATTTAGTCATCCTTCATGCAGTACATAATTCCATTTCATCTTCACGTATTCTATTTTGATCTTGTCTTTATAATAATTTGCGGATATTATATTAATGTTAATTGAATATGTATGGTGACGATTTTGGTGAAATTTCTGTGTAATTAGCTAGTGCCATCACGCAGGACTATAGTTAGTTAGTGATGCACAGAGCTAAAAGGAACAACTAAGTTAGATGGAGCGAGGGGGAGGAATGAGAGGGGGAATAGTGGAATCGTTGGATACATCCGGGATATACTGCGAGTACCTCGGATGCTTTAACTGTTGCAGGCTAACCTTACCTTTCTTTACTTGACGTACTTCACCTCTACTCTTCATTGTGACAAGGTTTCGAGGTGATCGCCTGTCTTCGATCAAGTCGTCGTCTACCCATTTTTTCGAGACGACTAACCTGCGCGGGTCTTCTCTCCTGACCACGTGCGTGACATTTGTTGACACCGGAAGTGGCAAGTTCCGGGCAAGCGGCAAGTATCGATCGTCTCACCACGTGGATAATATAATAATAATAATAATAACGGATTTTTTATATAGCGGGTACTCCAGCCTATGACCAGACTCACCACGCTTTACATAGTCATTACATATAAATACATGCACTCGATAAAACATCACTTTTGCTACAATACACCAAAGACGGAACAGTAAAGGTACAGACTATTTACAACTATGTACATAAATTACAAAAAAAAGACCGAAATATCCTATTTACAACTATGTGCACAAATGACAAAAGAGACAGAAATAGAATAGCAAAAACCTATTCACAGCTATTTTTATGCCCGGTTAGGCCCAGGAAGAAAAACAGTATAAATATTTACAGCCGTGTATACACTTACGGATCAGACATAGACAAAAGATGAGAGAATGGCAGCGGGATACGAATCAATCTGAATAATGCAGTTTGAAGAGGTGGGTTTTGAGGGCCTTTTTGAATGCTTGTGTTGATTGTATGTTGCGAATATGGGAGGGAAGGGAATTCCACTGCTTAGGTGCGGAATAAGCGAATGCACTTTGGCCGTATGTCTTAGTGCGGGTGACGGGAACCTTGAATGTGCGAGTGTCAGCGGAAGATCTTAAAGTGCGTGAAGGGGAGTAGACAGACAGTAGATCAGCAAGGTAGGAAGGACAAGATTCTGTGAAGAAGTTGTGACAGAGAACAGAGAGTTTGTACTCTATGCGTGCTTGCACAGGAAGCCAGTGAAGGGAATGTAGTGGAGGTGTGATGTGATCGCGTTTCTTAGCTCGGAATACTAGTCTAGCTGCTGAGTTCTGAACCTTTTGTAATTTGTCAATGATGTGTTTTGGGGAGCCAGCAAGGAGAGAGTTGCAATAGTCAAGATGAGAAAGGACGAGAGCGCAGACTAGGGTTTTGGTGGCAGGGACTGTAAGATAGTGGCGAAAGGAGCTGATTTGGCGTATGGCCGTGTATGCAGAGCGACAGACGTTGGAGATGTGGTTGTTGAGGGACAGGTCATCGGAGAGAATGTAGCCGAGATTTCTTGCTGAGGATGAGAACTGAATGTTTGTTGTCCCTACTGTAAGCGATGTTGGGAGAGGCGAGAGTGAGGAGGAGGTGTTGTGCTTGTGAGGGCTTCGGTTTTATCGTCATTAAGCTTAAGCTTGTTGAGTGTCATCCACGACTTAATGTCTGTGATGCAGTTCTCCAAAGTCTGAACAGTGGAATTAATGAGAGAGGGGGCGGTGGATTTATACAGTTGTGTGTCGTCTGCAAATGACTGACTCTCAACAGCATGCTTTCTAAGCAGGAGAAGCAGTGGCTTGGTGTACAGAGTGAATAACACCGGCCCTAAAACGGAACCCTGAGGCACGCCGCACACCAAGTCTGCTATGCTGGAGAAACAGCCATCGACGGTGACTGCTTGTGATCTGTCAGAAAGATATGAGTGGAACCAGGTGTAGTCAAGCCCATCAACTGTCTATACCCTTTCTTTCTCCCTCCTCCTTGTGACTTGGACTTTCTATTTTCTTATGTTGATGCCATTGTGATTGTTCATTGTTTTTCATCCCATCACTTTGATTGAGTTTAGCGTGTGTCAGTGAATGTTAGTTATTTTAGTTGTTATGAATAAAGTATGATTGGAAATGTGATCATCAATCTTTGTCATTTGTTACATGTTGTACGTGTTTGTACGTCCTTTCTTTTCTCGTCTCAGCGACTGAAGGACGTCCGGCCGATCAGGAGCGCTTGTGTGAGTGTATGTTTATATGTGAGTGTATGTTTATATGTGTTTATATGTGAGTGTATATATGTGAGTGTATGTTTATATGTGAGTGTATGTTTATATGTGAGTGTATGTTTATATGTGAGTGTATGTTTATATGTGAGTGTATGTTTATATGTGAGTGTATGTTTATATGTGGGTGTATGTTTATATGTGAGTGTATGTTTATATGTGAGTGTATGTTTATATGTGGGTGTATGTTTATATGTGGGTGTATGTTTATATGTGAGTGTATGTTTATATGTGAGTGTATGTTTATATGTGAGTGACTGCGCGCGTGCATGTGTCTGATCGGTTGTCGACATACATGAACATCGGCTAATGATAGCTAAAAAAAAAAAAAAAATCTGATTCAATTCGGTGCAATGTTGTTTTGTTGTTGTTGTTGTTGTTGTTGTTGTTGTTGTTGTATACAGGCATAGTAGGTCTTCCAAAATAGCGTCTGTACTACGGTAAACTATGCAAAAAGAGGCACCAAAAACCACGAGTGTTTCCAGCGAATGTCTGTGACGCCAGAAAGAAGGTGCAAATTTAGTATTTTTATCCGCTTATCAGAAACTTTAAGACTCGGTTATGCAACGGAATAATAAAGGCTTTTATCTAATTTTTGTTTTTTTTAAGTCTCACATTCTTTTTAAAGTACTCCTGTTGAAAGGGCTGTGTTTATTTTTGGCAAAGATGAGTTCCGCCTGAAAGTGTCATTGTTATCACAGTACATCATGATACAGTGGGCTTTGTTATCACAGTACACCATGATACAGTGGGCTTTGTTATCACAGTACACCAACATATAGTGGGCTTTGTTATCACAGTACTCCATGATACAGTGGGCTTTGTTATCACAGTACACCAATATACAGTGGGCTTTGTTATCACAGTACACCATGATACAGTGGGCTTTGTTATCACAGTACACCAACATATAGTGGGCTTTGTTATCACAGTACTCCATGATACAGTGGGCTTTGTTATCACAGTACACCAATATACAGTGGGCTTTGTTATCACAGTACACCATGATACAGTGGGCTTTGTTATCACAGTACATCATGATACAGTGGGCTTTGTTATCACAGTACACCATGATACAGTGGGCTTTGTTATCACAGTACACCATGATACAGTGGGCTTTGTTATCACAGTACACCATGATACAGTGGGCTTTGTTATCACAGTACACCATGATACAGTGGGCTTTGTTATCACAGTACACCATGATACAGTGGGCTTTGTTATCACAGTACACCATGATACAGTGGGCTTTGTTATCGCAGTACACCATGATATAGTGAGCTTTGTTATCACAGTACACCATGATATATTGGGCTTTATCACAGTACACCATGATATAGTTGGCTTTGTTATCACAGCACACCATGATATAGTGGGCTTTGTTATCGCAGTACACCATGATATAGTGGGTTTTGTTATCACAGTACACCATGATACAGTGGGCTTTGTTATCACAGTACACCATGATACAGTGGGCTTTGTTATCACAGCACACCATGATATAGTGGGTTTTGTTATCGCAGTACACCATGATACAGTGGGCTTTGTTATCACAGTACACCATGATACAGTGGGTTTTGTTATCACAATACACCATGATACAGTGGGCTTTGTTATCACAGTACACCATGATACAGTGGGCTTTGTTATCACAGTACACCATGATACAGTGGGCTTTGTTATTACAGTACACCATGATACAGTGGGCTTTGTTATCACAATACACCATGATACAGTGGGCTTTGTTATCGCAGTACACCATGATATAGTGAGCTTTGTTATCACAGTACACCATGATATAGTGGGCTTTGTTATCACAGTAAACCATGATACAGTGGGCTTTGTTATCACAGTACACCATGATACAGTGGATATTGTTGCTGCTCAAAGCAATCGGTAATATGTGCATTTTCCATTTCTGTCTGTCATGTTCGAACTTCCGGATTCCCCATATGATGGCAAGGCACTCTTTCTCCATGGTCGAGTAATTTTTCTCAGCCCTGGACAGCTTCTTGCTGGCGTAACTGACCGGAAATAGTTTCCCTTCGTGCTCTTGCATCAGTATGGCGCCGATGCCTTCGTCCGCTGCGTCTGTCCTTAAGACGAATTCCTTGGAAGTATCGGGCAGTCGTAGCACCGGATCCTTCGAAAGGAGGTCGCGCACAGTCTGGTATGCCCTCTCCTGAGACGGTCCCCACTGCACTTGGTTTGGACAGCCTTTCCGCACCAGGTCCGACAAGGGTGCTGTGATGGCGGAGTAGTTTGGTACAAACTCCCTATAATACCCAGCCAATCCCAGGAAAGATCGTACTTGCTTCTTTGTTTGGGGACGTGGAGCGTTCAGAATTTTGGTGACGTTTTCTAGCAGAAGCCCCTTTTGTCCTTCTTTCAGCGAATGGCCGATAAAGTCGACGTTGTCAGTTCCCAGAATGCACTTACTGGGTCTCACGGTCAGGTTAGCTTCTGTTAGACGGTGAAACAGCTCCGTCAAGGTCTGCAGATGCTCTTCCCAGGTGCGGGTGTGGACTAGCAGGTCGTCCCAGTAACACACGACGTTGTCCATCCCTTTGAGCATCTTCCTCATTCCTCTCTTTAGGGTAGCTCCGCTGTTGACCATGCCAAAGGACATCCTTAGGCACTCGTACGTCCCATCAGGAGTTATGAAGGCAGTCTTTGGTATGTCCTGTTGACGCACGGGGACTTGCCAATAACCCTTGCTGAGGTCAATCTTTGAAAAGATTCTACTCCCCGATAATTGGCGGAAGAGGTCTGCTGCGGTAGGCATCGGCTCAGGGTCAAAGACGGTGATCTTATTAACCTTCCTGTAGTCGATGCATACTCTGTTGCTGCCGTCCTTCTTCTTCACGACCACGACAGGGGACGCGTAGGGGGAACTGGACTCCCTGATGATGCCCATCCTCAGCATCTCATCGATGTCTTTCTTCAAGGATTCGCGGGCCTTGAAAGGGATCGGGAAGGGCTTGGATCGAACAGGGATATTCGAAGTGAGGTGGACTTCGTGTTCGACCAAAGTTGTAGAGCCAGGGACATCGCTGAAGTTGTGGGGAAACTCGCCCATAAGGTCCTTGAGCTCCATCTTTTGACCTTCCGTCAAGCTTGGTCCTAGCTTAACATCATCGATGCCTTCTTTGCTGTGGAAGTCTCCCAGTTCCAACAGTTCTTCGCTGTCAAAGCTGTCGTCGGTCACAGCTGCTGTGGCTGCGTGCACAGTCTCTGATGGCCTTTCCACGTACAGCTTAAGGAGGTTGGCGTGGTATATCTTGGAATGCTGGCCGACCTTCACCTTGTAGTCGTTGATTCCCACCACGGTCTCCACTTCGTACGGGCCTTTCCACTGCATCAGCAACTTATTGTGATCGGTAGGTAGCAGCACCAGCACTTTGTTGCCAGGTTTGAACTTCCTGTTCACAGCCCTACGGTCATAGTAGTGCTTTCCACAGTCCTGGGACTTCTTCAGGTTTTCTCTGGCTATCTCGAGAGTCTGCTCCAGCTTCTCCCGTAGCTCAAACACGTACTGGTAGCTGTTCTTCACCTCTGGGGTGTCTACTTCTTTCGTCCACAGTTCTTTTAGGATGTGCATCGGCCCTCGGATGGTTCTTCCGTACAGCAGCTCGAACGGAGAAAAGCCGGTGGACTCCTGCGGTACTTCTCTGTAGGCGAAAAGTAAGGCGTTGATATAGCGATGCCATTGTCTGGGCTGCTCGCTGCACAGTTTCTTCAGGGTGGACTTCAGCGTAGCATTGAACTTCTCGACAAGCCCGTTGCACATCGGATGGTAGGGTGTCGTAGTCAAATGCCGGATGCTCAGCAGTCTGTTGACCTCCTTCATACAGTCAGAGACGAACTGTGTCCCGAGGTCTGTCAGAATTTCTTCAGGCACTCCAAGTCTACTGAACATGTCCACCAGTGCCTCTGCTACAGTTTCAGTGTCAATCTTCTTCAGTGGCACTGCTTCTGGGTACCGAGTTGCATAGTCCACTAAGGTCAGTACCCATCGATGACCTTCTTCACTCGGAGGTCTTATTTCACCGATTAAGTCTAAGGCCACTCTCTTGAAAGGTCGGTCGATCAGAGGCATTCTCTGCATAGGCACTTTCGGGACCCTTCCTCGAGGTATGGTCTTCTGGCAAATGTCACATGATCGGCAGAAACGGCTGACGTCCGCATGAAGTCCTGGCCAGTAGAATACCGCCTGGATTCTATCCGACGTCTTCTTGATACCCAGGTGACCTCCCATGATTGAGTCATGCGCTACTTCCATCACCTGGCGCCTTAAGGGTAACGGTACCAAGACTTGACGTAGTGGTTTCCCTCCGTTGACCCTCGGGTGCTGGAAGATTCGGTACAGGATCTTGGCCTTCACCTCAAAATAGACCGTACCACTGCCTTTGGTCACGTGGTCTTGGCGGTTCCTGTACTTGTTTAAAGTGCTATCAGCTTCCTGGAGCTGGATCAGCTTATCTCTGTCCACGATGGCAGCTTTAGAGTTGTCGGCGACCTTCAGTGGCGTAGACGTCTTGTCTCTCTTGGCCTGGGCCCTGGTAGTAACAGCACCGACGATCTCTGGTCGGCAGGGCTGAGCCGGAGTAACCACATTGTCCCGTAGCAGCTCTGTAAGGTCTCCATCGGGAAACGGCAATGGATCCTCCTCCACAACTTCGACGTGTTGGGTTGAGGCAGGACTCCATTCTGGATCGGGGTCGTCGGGTCGTCTTGCGCCGTCGATATTCCCGATCATCAAATCATACAGCGGCTTCTTCAGGCAAACCGCTTCGACTTCGCCTATGTAGAAAGGGGTGTTGACATGAATCTTCGCAACTGGCGCTCTCACACATTTGCTGTCGGCCATAAGTGTCCATTTTGAATCGCCAGTGAACTGTTCTTTAGCGATTAGGTCTTCTCTGACGATGACCCCACTGCAGCCAGAGTCTCTTAAAACAGTCACTTCATGATTTCCGACGCGTCCCTTAGAAACAGGCATGTTCTGGACGGTCACAGCTGCGCTGGCGACGACGGGGATGGATTTTCCGTTGGCAAGGAGAAGTTGGCCATCGGTCATGCACTCTTGCACGTCCGCAGGGGTAGCTGTGCGCTCGGTCTCACTCGGAAGAATGACGCTCCCGCCGCACACCTGATGGTCAGATCTACTGGTTTGCCGTTGATTGGAGAACCGCCTCTGCCGGTTGCCCACCGCTGAATTGTCCGTACTGCTCCGCTGTCCGCTACTTTTGTTTTGAGGACAGTTAGCCGCTCTGTGGTCTGTAGCGTTGCAAGTGAAACAGCCTCTTGAATGCCCTTCCCTGGGAGGAGGCGTGGAGTCCGTCTGTCTCTGGTTCGTCTGGCTCCCCTGGATCTGGTTCACATGGTTTCCAGTCTTCTGAAAATGTTTCGTCGCGCTGGGTGGCCCCAGGGTTTTCCCATGAGCGATGAGATATCTTTCAGCAGCCTCAGTCACATCTTTAAGCGTCTGCAGCTTTTGTTCTTCTAAGTGGGTCGCTAGGTCCTTGTGACAGGCATTGAGAAATTGTTCCTTCACGATCAGGTCATGGAGACTGTCGTAAGACTTCGTTTCGCCTGATAACTCCACCCACTTGTGTAGATATGACGACAGGCGCTCCACAAACTGCTTTGGCGTCTCGTCTGACTTAGGCCGGCATTCACGGAAGCGTTTACGGTAGCCCTTCTCTGTAAAGTTGTAGCACTGCAACAGGGCCTCTTTCAAGACGTCGTAGTTTTTGGCGTCATCGTTCGACAGTCTGGTGTAAACTTCGAGAGCTTGCCCCGTCAGAAGTGCACTCAGTCGAATTGCCCAGTCTTGAGGTTGCCAGTTAGAGCTTTCGGCGAACCTTTCGAATCTCGCCAGATAGCCGTCGATCTGGTCCTTCCCGTCGACGAAAGCTGGCAATTTAGGAGCCGTATGGTCGTTGGTGACTTGTGGCGCATGCTGATTGTTTTGGATACGCGCCATTTCTAGCTGGAACTCAAGACGCTTCAGCTCGAATTCTCTGTCTTCACGGCGACGCTGCTCTTCTAATTCTCGTTCTTCACGGCGACGCTGCTCTTCTAATTCTCGTTCTTCACGGCGACGCTGCTCTTCTACTTCTAGACGCTTCTGTTCTAGTTCTATTTCTTTTTCTAGACGCTTCTCTTCCAATTCTCTTTCTCGTATTCTCTCCTGAGACTTGACGTACTCCGTCAGCTGCTTGCCTTTTAGATTCAGTTCAACCCCTTTCTGCCAGAAGTCAGCCATCTTGATGCTTCTGGAAAGTTCTTTTAAAGAAAGTTCTTTTCTGGAAGGTTCTTCTTCTAGAAAGTTCTTGACTGTAGAGTTCTTTTTTTTTTCTGGAAAGTTCTTGACTGTGCTGTACCTTTCTAGACTGTTCTAGAACAGCACGCTTTCTGCAGTAGCGCTGATGCTTGTCACTAGTCGCCTTCGCTGACGCAGGCCCCGCTGTCCTCGTCGTATGCGACGCTGCACCACGCTGGTGTTGATGTATACGCTCCTGTGCTGAAGTAGACGCGACGTCCGCTCGCCGCTCTCTATAACACTGGCGATGTAGCTCCGAGACTGTCCCTCGACGTAGTCCTGCGGCAGCCACGTAGTCCTGATCTGTTGTTCGCTCACGAAGCAACTCTTCAGCGACCACACGCCCTTGCAGTCAACCCGAACCTATCGGTGATGTAGTCCCAGTGTGTTGGCCCCTCTCGACGCAACTCGTTGGCGGCTACCCTCGATGACTGCCTCTCGTAACGTTGACTCGCTTGTTGTAGCAGTTGAACCCTTGGCTATGGCGTGAATCCCGGCTTGGCCCCCAAAATGTTACACTCAGTTCGATGTTGGTGTTTTCTATCAGTATCTGATTCAGCTCCGATGCTTGAATTCCTGATAGTTGTGTAACTCAGATTCGTTTATTCACACAGCCCGTCCAAACAGCATACAAGTCACAAAGTCGACATATGAAGTTTTCCACTTTTATTCAGCACACACCAACAACTGCATACAATTCTCAACTCAACTCAACAACTTTCACAGCAACTCTCCAAATCACTATCAACAACTTTTCTCTCTCAACAGCAACTCGGCACACGATTAAATAACCTCTCTCTCTTCCGGAAGAATTTCGAACAATGTAGAAATGACGCACTGCCACCAATCCAATAAAAGATCGTCATCACTGACTTACGTCATACATTATTATTTCTCCTTCTGGAACGACCTCTTGCTTCGACATGTATCGGGAAAATTCTATCAAGAGTAAACACGCATATCCAGAAGATTCTCAAATAATATCCACTAACGCAAATTATCAACGTTATACAAAGCCTCTCCTAACAACGGTGCAAACTCAAATCAAAGGTAAATAAACACCATTATTGAATACTTTGCAAAACGAAACGATTAGATCTATCGTGCGCGCTTCCGACATACTTTCGTTCACGTTTCAACGTAACACGCTCTTACTAGTTATGTTTAACCAATACGCTCTACGATCTACTAGATGGTATGTTTAACCAATACGCTCTTACTAGTTATGTTTAACCAATACGCTCTACGATCTACTAGATGATATGTTTAACCAATATGCTCTACGATCTACTAGATGATATGTTTAACCAATACGCTCTACGATTTACTAGATGATATGTTTAACCAATACGCTCTACGATTTACTAGATGATATGTTTAACCAATACGCTCTACGATTTACTAGATGATATGTTTAACCAATACGCTGTACGATCTACTAGATGATATGTTTAACCAATACGCTGTACGATCTACTAGATGATATGTTTAACCAATACGCTCTACGATCTACTAGATGATATGTTTAACCAATACACTCTACGATCTACTAGATGATATGTTTAACCAATACGCTCTACGATTTACTAGATGATATGTTTAACCAATACTCTGTACGATCTACTAGATGATTTGTTTAACCAATATACTGTACGATCTATTAGATGATATGTTTAACCAATACGCTCTACGATCTACTAGACGATATGTTTAACCAATACGCTCTACGATCTACTAGATGATATGTTTAACCAATACGCTGTAGTATCTACTAGATGATATGTTTAACAATACGCTCTACGATCTACTAGATGATATGCTTAACTCTAAAAACTTGAAACTCTTTTTAAATTTTTTTTAATTAGGGATAAAGGTTTTAGACTAATTAATAAGTCTAATCTTCCAATCTGTCCCTTAACAAATTAACAAATAGAAAGGTATATTTCGGGGTTGCTTTTATAAAACACAAAAACTGCGGAATTTATTGTTTAAAACATTACAATAATTTTGAGTTTTTTTGGTGGGGAAG